>ML777322.1:597354-619515 GCA_009831015.1 Picea engelmannii
AATTTAAATTTCACAGTGATAATTCTGACTGGTTATGAGTACAGACTGTGGAAATAAAAGTCAAGATAGACTGTGATGGTTGTGAACGCAAAATTGAGAGGGTTGTTTCCTCTATGTCAGGTAAGACCAAGAGCCAAACTGGGCTGTTTCTTTTGTGTGTTATTATAAGCCTGACTTCTCATGATTGTAATTCAGGGAATACTGGGAAGGATTTCAAACGGTGGATATAAATAGAAAGATGAAGAAAGTGACAGTCACGGGATACGTGGAGTCGAAAAAGGTGCTGAAGAAAGTGAAAGGCACTGGGAAGCACGCAGAACTGTGGCCATACATTCAGTACAGCGTAGTTACTCATCCTTTCTCTGCACAGACTTATGATAAGAGAGCCCCTCCCAGATTTGTGAAGAAAGAGAACTTCAATAAAACAACTTATGGTGTATCAAAATAAGAACAGAAATGATTATTTTTCCTTAAAAAAATATAACATAACATATCTTCAACTATTGACAAAAGGGTATTGGGCAGTTTATACAAGGTTATATTGACAAAAGGGTACCGGGTACTTTATACAAGGTTATAGTATGACATATATTCATATCAATATACAAACAGACTGAACAAGGGAGTTTTACCAGGATCCAACAATACTTTCATGATGCAACAAGATTCCAATTTTGATAATGATAAAGTTTCTTAACAACTTTATGTACTATAAACAAAGTACTAAAAACTGGACCTTTACTGAGCACAAACACAGTATCCAAAACTAAAAATTGGACCTGTACTTAGCACAAACACAGTATCCAAAACTATAGAGGATATGGATAAATGAAATAACTTAATAAATGGAGAAACTTTTTTTTTCCCACTAGTCGAAAAAGTTGAGTATTTTCTCTTATTAGGTCGAACATCAAACTAAGACGGATAGCTCTGCATTGGGAGACGTACCTTCCTTTTAACTATTTGATCTAAAGTTGTAAATTACAGGTGAAATTCATATTGGTCATCCTTAATAGTATTCAAGCAATCGTTTCGAGTTATCGCAAAGAAATTAAGATCTAGTTGGTAATTTTAAAGGAAATAAGACCTCTCCATGACCTCGCAACCTCTCGGCGTCCTCCACCTGCGCTCGGCAACCTCTCGACATCCTCCACCTGCACTCGGAAACCTCCCGACGTCCTCCACCTGCGCTCGACGTCCTCCACAACCTCACGCTCGCGACTTCACAACTTTTTGAAAACGTTCTTCACCTGATGTGTGGGTAATATATAAACAATCTTTCAGATGAAAGATAGTTCGGCCGAACTAATATTCGGCCGATAATTTTTTTGGCCGAACTAAATTTCGGCCGAAAACCTATTGCCGAAAAGAAAATATCCGGTCGACCAAATTTCTACATGAAAATCAAGGGGGTGGTTATTGCACCGTCCGATTTGACGTTTATGTTTTCGGCCGAAAATAGTATCTTTTGGCCGAAAAAAAATTTTAGTTCGGTCGAAAAAAGGTTTTTTGAAATTTTGGAGACCCGATTGTCATGAAAGTGTAACCCACCTTCGTGATTCCACCCTGTCCCTTTATTAGTTTAAAACCTTTCCATTCAATTAAATCCTTCTCTTTATAACCCAAAGGATAAAATTGATTTCTAAGTGAAAAAACAAAATCTTTTCATCATGGAAATACATTACCCACTTGTTGCATGCCATTTTGCAAATTGTTTTTCCACCATATGAGTGTTGTGCCTGCAAGATGAAGGGATTCCAACTTGATTTGAGTTACCTCATTCTTGATTTGTTGCACACTACAATAAACTTTCATCTGTCTAACCCAGTTATCAATCCTCTCAGCATTGAGTTCACTATCATACATTGGTAATTCAAATTTCACATCAAGCTTAAGTAAAGGCATATCATGTTTATGTTTATGGGAATGTTTTCTTGCGGTGGATTTGGAACTTGTAATTGAAGAAGAAGAAGTTGATGGAGAAAAAGGAGGTGAAGGAGGAGGTTTAGGAGGACCCTCTCCTTATTCACGTTTGTCTTGTTTAGAAGATCCCTGTTGGAAAGGCCTCTTCTATTCCAATTAATCCTCATATAAGACATTTACCATCTCAAACATGGAGAATAAAGTCTTTTTCAACTCTATCTCATTTTAAGACATGCATTCTTCTAATGCCATCTCCTTACTTTGAGAAGTACTCTTTCTCAATTCAATCTCAGGATCCCCTACTACAATCTGGCCCTCACCATGACTCAGATTATCCCTGGTAATCATGCAAACTCAAAAACCAATTGCCAACCCACTCTGATACCACTTGGTCTGAAATGATCTTTTAAAGACTATGGTTAATTTTTAAAGAATGAGTTCATTAAACAATTAGGAATTTATGAAAGAAGAATAAATTAATGGGATATCATAGTAGCCATAATAGGAAATGCAGATCAAATTGTAAGTACAAATCTCAACAAACCATAACATCAAAGTTGTTAACATAGTTCAAAAATATTACCTACATCTCCAGGCCTTTGTCTCAGTGGGTGAGGCTTTATTATTTCTCTTCAATTCTTGAAAATTACAACAGAAAAGTGTTAAATGGATTAGAAATTGGTTCTACTATGTTCTTCTCGACCTAAAGAATCCAACACAACTGACGACACTAAGAACGGTTGAGCATAGCTCCAGAAATTCACCCACAAAGCTCCCCTCCTCAATGGCTTCCCTGCATAAAAATGGCTTTGGATTTCAAATTCCTCATCATTTCTCCTGTTCTGAACCTCTCCAATGATGCTAAGGACCCCTAGTTTATATATATTTTAAGTGGGAATCAACCTCCCAAATTCCTCCTAATATTTGGCTTAAAATTGCGTTCCAAATCTCGCAATAATAGGAAAAATCCTTTAAAAACAACTTAAAAATGTTTATTATAAGGTAAAAAAACCCAAACATTTTCCAAATGTGTGCTAGCCCTCTTTCTTTTGGCTCTAGGTCACATGGGATAGGGACATGTTTTTCTCGATCTAGTAACTGCATGATGGTCCCTCTGGTCTTGGCTCATGGTCTCTTAGTTATTGCCCATTTGGACAAGCCCTCACCTCCCACGTGCTCCACATTTGTTTGTAGCTCTGAGTCTGTAGCCCCTAGTCATTCGAGCTTGGCACCTCCCGATCGGGAGTTATCCCTTAACACATGCCATAGCTCAACTTAAATATTAATTTTTTGGGTCTCAATTGAATCTTGCTACGTAGCGTGATCGGTCCGCCCCCTTCCAGGAAGTCATTGCACCCATGAAGGTCAAGGGTTTGAAATCCATGTAAGCCATGAAAAAAATTATAACTAGCCTACATTGAAAAAATACGGGGTTCCATGTGGAAACCTTTGATTGGGCCACATGTCACCCTGTGATTGGACCATACCACACATTCACTAGCACAATCAGTGTACAGTCAAACTACCACATCATCATTGTACAACCTAGTCAGCTTTCACATCATCTTTCGTACAACCTAGTCACCTTCCACATCATCATCAATAATGCATTTTCACCCTATCATGCCAGCATCCATACAACCCAACAATCATCTATACTTCCACGTGTCAACCTACTATTGGGCCATGTCATGTATGGACTGTCACATCATCTGTATAGTGCCATGTGTCAAATCCATAAAGTTGCCAACTCAGCCCCAAAATGCTAATTTTGATTGACACATGTCACCTCCTAGTGATGCCACATCATCATGATGATTCCATCATGATGTCATGTTGATGTCACTTGTTGTATTGATTACATCAACAGTACAACCTGATGACTTTAACCAGTTGACGTCTTTTACTCTTTTGGAAATCGATCATAACACGATAACTTTCGCATACAACGTCCATTTGAGAAAAAACTTATATGGTTGAAATCAGCGCGACAAGACAGATGCAATGGATTTGGTTTCACCTTATTATGAAAACATTGATTTTGAGGCCTTCCTAGATCAATTTTGGATCACCATATGAGGAATAAATTAAAGAGTCTCCTCCAAATTTGCAAGACAAATTCAACCAGAATAAAGAAGAATTGGTGGAAAAAAACAATTTTGAGAACAAAGAATATAACCATTGCATAGAAGAAGAACATTTCCAAGACATCACCAATGAAGAAATAATATTGAATGTGGAAAAAGAAGAAACTTTCAGTCTCCTATATACTCCATATGAAGATATTTCGAACAAAAAATTTGAAAATGAAATTGAGGAGCCTCCACCAAATACACAAGAATATTTGTGCCTTGTGATAGATGATGAAACATCACAAGAGAACTTGTAAAAAAGAAAAAATGATGGAAGAAATAAATATTTAGAAGAATGATTAACAAGATCACCTTTACATGAAACAAGAATAGTTTCAAGATATTTTTGATCAATCAAGAACCTTGGAAGTGGTTGTAAATAAATAAAATGATGAATGCACGATTATGTCCAAAACCCCTCAACCATAGATTAATTTTATTGAATTATGGTTCCAGAGCATTTTTGTCCAAGCAATGCAATCAAATATTCACCATACTTGGTATAATGTTTCTCCAATACATGTTGAGAGTTCCCCTGACTCATTGGTACAAGTCCCAACATATCTCAAAATTTTGGAGTTCATTCCACAATTAAGATCAATGCTTGAATGACTCCACTAGAAATCGGCCTATACCTAAGGTTCCTCTTTCTTTCAAGTAAGTTAGAGTATGTAGATCATTTATGTGCATAGTTCATTTCTTCAGTCAAAGTTTTTCGCAATAAATCAATTTCTAAGTGGATGTTAAAGTTTGAAGATAACTCCAGGAAAGAAGAAGAATTATAAAAATTCATTTTGAAGATGACTCCATAGCCCAATCAACCAAATCACTTGTCATGGAGATTCTGGATACTTGACAACATACAAGGCATTATCATCCCACAGTTGGAGCTCGTTATTGAGATCAATTCCTGCTTCCAAAATTTCCTTCCCATTTCTACTTTCCCAACTTCGTTTTCCATTTCTTTTCCCTCTTTTATACTTTCTCTTTTTTCCCTTTTCCTTTATCCCCTTCTTCTATCCCTTTCTAGTTACCATGCTTCATCACATTTCAAAAATCAACTGGTTCATGATTAGGTGGGTTCGCAGGTCTTCATCCCCATCCATTTCCCTATGCCACAAGTCCATCCGACTGCTTGGTTATATTATACATAGTTTATTTTTTAACATCGCGGGTTCGCAGGGGCCGATCTTTCATTCTCTAAGTTCCTCAATCTCCACTTTGCACCCAAAATTTTTTGATCCTCGTTTCAACAATCAAACTTGTCTCGAGTATTTATTCCCTAAAAACATTTTATTTATCCTCCATGCAAGTCTGATTGACCATTGTTATACAATTATTTTTTATCATCCACAACCATGGGTTGGAGGGTTCATGGGTTGGGGAGTTCGTGAAAAAACTTCATATTTAAAACTACTCTCATCCATCCCCTCCATTCTCGCACTTTTTTCCAATATGAATTCAACGTTGTTTAATGCTAACAACTAATTATGAAGGCTTCGAAAATATTGTCATTAACGGTGAAAGACATGAGGATATTATTCATTAAATTTCATTTATTCACCATTTCCCAGAGGGTTATATTATTTTCATCTCTCTGAAAGGATTTATTTCAAGTTATTATTCAATTGAAGAATACTCCCGTTAACCTAAATAGAAGTAGCATCTAGAAAACAATTTTGTGGCGATACTTTGAATATTTTTGGTGATGAAGACAATAAATTTCAATGGTCCAGAGAATATTCATATTACTCATCTCCTCCTACAAAAAAATACATAATTTGGACATCTGAAATTTCTCATGCAAGATGTATTCCTGAGGTATTTGACTGCAAAGAAATAATTTCATGGTGCATTGAGAATTACATGTCGATCCAGAGAATTATACAACTCCAAGATCGTTTTGCCATTTCCCTTTCAAAATAATTTTTTCGCAATATGTTGAAGCTCCCAGAGCCAACACTTACCTTTAAAGGAGAAGACTATAGAGATTTTATGAAGAAACATAACAATGGCCTCAATCTCCTACCTGAATATTTGGAGAATCCCACAACTATTCTAGAAGACATAACAAACATTCAAGTTCGATTCTTTTAAAAACCCCTTTCAAGAGGTTGCGTGGTTGTCCACTAGGTTGACAGGTCAGGAAAGCACTGCTACTATTTCCCACATGATTCTTTATGTTTTACATTTTACAACAAAATAACAAGCTATATTTGACTTGGGAAAATTGATTTCCATCGAAATCTCATCCCAGTTATCACATTACAAAAGGGATAAAAAAATCTTTATGGCTTCCTATTTGGTATTTTCTATAGTGTATTGTTGTCAATTTTCAAAATTGACTATAAGTAAGAGGGTTAACTATGAAATAGATCCATTTACCCTCTGGTATCAGGCATTATGGAGACACAATACTTCTTTGTATTTTACAAAGTTTACAATGATTTTGTCTTAGTCTTAAAAGGATTGTTGTTTGGTAAAAATACCCCTAGGATATCTAACCAGAATTACAATTTCTTGGAGAAAAAGGGAACAAAATAAAATATGGAAAATCATAGTGTCATTAGGATATTGTGTTCCAAAGAAAATCCTTCTTTTCTTCCATACCATGTATTTGAAAAATTGTTTATTACATAAGTGGCAAGAAAATACAACTTCTGGTTACATTGTTTCCATGAAGAAAGAAACAATTCATCCCCTTGTCGTGGAAGATTGGAGATTCATTTTCAGGAACATAAATAAAATTGAAGAGTTTGTAAGACATTTCAATAATGTAATCTTAAAATATGCTGAAAATATCAAGGTCTTTGACCCTAAAAAGATCTTGGTGGAACACATGCTTTCGGTAGGATTCAGTAACTCATTCATTCAGACTACCTTGAAAGACAAAGAAGAAGAAGGTAACAACCAAAGTACCCCTGTACACGAGGTTGGTGACCTAGAAACAATACTAAGCATTAATGAGTTATATAAGAAAAAAGGAAAAGGTCCCAATGAAAGGAGTGTCTAGTCTCTAGTTATTAATCCCAAAACTACCACATCCCAGAATAATGCTCCAACAAATCACCAAGTTAGAAATATTTCCAAAAATAGTTCAAGCAATGTAGGAGAAAAGAACCCCCCCTCCGGGAAAATTGAGAATTCACATAAGGTGTCTGTAAGAAAGAAAAGAAAAAAAATTGATACAAGAAGAAGAGCAAAACCTCATAGAAAATGACATCCAAATATTTTATCTATATGACATGGATATGGAGGCAGATATTGGGAAAATATTTCTCGTTATGGAACAACGAGAAATTGTAACTCAACAAATTTTTTTATTGGAAGTTGTTGCAAATGCGATTTTTAGTGAAGAGGAATCCTTCACTTTTCAAAGTGTTATTTTTGATAAGGAGTCTAAAAACATTATTTTGGAAGGAGGTGATCACAAAAATAAAAAAGTAAAATATATCTCAGAGGTTGACCTAAAAGACATGCAGCCTTCCCAAATCTGTAAAACTCACAAAGAAATAGGTGATTCTCTTGTTGATTCCATTGATGGGTTGGAGGCTGAAAATGCCAAGTTAAAAGAAAGGATTAGAGAATTGGAGGATGCCTTAATTCCTCTTCCAATCATGGCCAACCCTTTGTCAATGGTAAAACCAACAACACCCACTATTAAGTTGAAAGGATATTCAAGCCTACTCACACCAGTTAGGATTTATGTAGAATAAAATATTAAGAAGAGAATGTCACTAATCACAGAGGCATGAGAGGTTTCAAAAAACATTGCTTCTTTTTGCTCAAGGGCACATTCCTTCCATGAATATATGCAAGTTGATATAAAGGACAAATAAGGTTTCTACACTGATGTTGTATTACCATTTGGAATAAAAGTATCTAACATGATGGAATTGAGAGGAAGAGAGGAGGATTTTCCTTCCCCATGTCAAATAAAATAATTAAATGCATGTTGGAAGGAAAATATTAAAAATTTGAATAACATTGTTCAAGCATGAAACAAAGCCATACTAAAAAGAGAAGAATTGTTCACGATAATCGTGGAGATAGACCTAGCAGGAGGTACTAATGAATAAAAAAGACCCTAAATTAATTCTTAACCCAATGTTCCTAACAAAGAAACAATTTGACGAACACGTTGATATATTTAAAGGTTTATCAGTTGAAAAGCTTTATGGCATACTCGAATATAATAAAGATGAAATAGACAATTGGTTGTTGATTATTCCTTGAAAAATAAAGATATTGAGAAAGTAGTACATGTTATTTCTCTTGACTTAATAGACTTGGAAGGTGAGTTATTCAACATTGAAATCCGACATAAAATAAATATTGCACTAATGAAAATTTAGATTGAAGATTGCTTTAGCAAGGAAATCGGCAAATTAACCAAAGAAGGGAAAAAAATAGTTGAGACGGTTCCTATACCCATCAAAAAAGACACTAAAAGGACAATATCAAGCAATTAAAGACATGAGAGACCATCATAGTAAATTCATGTTGATGAAATTTTTATTTCTTTATCAGTTTTTCATCTAGCTACTTTGCTTCTTTGAATAGAAAGGTCTAACCGAAATATGATAACTTCTCCCTATCTTCTTTCCAGGTATTGGTACTCTGCATCACCCACCATTCTCCTTCTACAACTTACTTCTTGTTCATATTTTATTTATGTTCCACGGGAGCCCTAATCCCAGTCCTAAGGAAAAATGCATTTAAATTTCAAAACATTGTAACTGACTATATATTTTTTTAGAAATCCCAAGAGAACTATTTCAGGATCAATTTTGATTGAACTTTGTAACTTTGAGTTTTGAGTATAAATTATTTGAGATTGATCTATCATTATATTTATTTGATCTCCCCCTATCTTACTCTATTAAAGTTCCCTTATGCATGTAAACTATCTTCTTTTATTTTATGTCATGAAAAATATTTAGTTTAACTATGATGGATGTGATGACTTTTTGTCTCTCTTTCAAATGTATGAAGTGCACAGTTCCTGGTCATTTCTCGTGAGCTCTCTAAAAAATAAAAGAAAAAAAATTATTTCTTTTTATTTTTTCTTGCAATGTTTATATGCCTTTGATTATCATGACGAACTTATGAAAAGTCCCATATTCTAAAAATATAGAGTCCCAGGAAACTCTTAAAATAAAGAGTATCACCTCTATAAAAATGAATGGGGATTTTTATCCTCATGAGGTTTTTGTTTTAGTCCTAATGGATTCAAGCAAAAACACCTCTATAGATAAAAATATCAACCACCTAGCTGTTATAGTGTCATCAATAAGAACACTTGGGAAGAGACTCTCTATTACCTAGGTATTCAGGTAGTATGACTAAAGGTATGGTCTAGTCTCCTTAATTGGTTCCCTTAGATATTGGGTTGAGTACTACTTTTGTACCCTACATATATATAAGAGAGATATAGCATAGGGAAAAACCTTGACTCTAGACACCTTGAAAACCCTAACCCTTGGGATGACAATAATTGATCAATTGGATTGAAATTTGGGAATTTTGCCACTGCAAAAGTATTCAGGGCAAAGTATAACTCGGTAGGAGTAAAACCAAAAAAAAAAAAAGTCTGGGGCCTGTGATCACCTTTAATTGTAACCTAGTCCATTGCATTCCTCTCTTCATTTTGATCGCAGTGGTACCCTTAATTTTTAAGACTTTGTTTTCCCATGGTACCACCCCTTTTCGATAGACACTTATCTGACACCTATCCCATTGGAATCCTCTACTTTTTCTGATCACCCTAACACATGTCAATTTTTGTGGCCCCAATTTCCATCCTGATACCTCATCCACTACCTAAATAACTACCATTCCAACCACCAGAGATCACACCCAAAAGGACCAGGAGACTAGGTTTTCCATCTTAGAAACAAAAATGGAATCCATCACCACTACCATACGAACCGAAGCCAAAAAGTCCCTCCAAGAAGAAGTCCTCATACCCATCTGTGAATCCATGAAACAATTCACCAAAGGTAAGCAAGTAGATCCCAATGCAGAGGACCCTCATCATTCCCATTATGAGGATACTCATTTGTCCCACTCCCCTTGGGGTTCTCGACACTCTTGGAATAAGGTTCCCAAAGTTGACATGAATAAAGTTGATGAATCCAAACCAATAGGGTGGGTCTCTCAAATGGAACAACACTTCTCCCTCCATAATTTTGGGATGATGATACCAAAATCCATGTAGGGGTTTTCTACCTGGATCATGAACGATGGTAGTGGTGCCAGTGGAATAATGAATTTTATCCAGGAATACCCACTTGGAACATGTTCACTAAAGAAGTTTGTGCCTGTTTTTATATTGAATAACATATTTTGGATAGGCTAACCATGCTGCGCCAAATTGCATCAGTCACACATTTCATCACAACATTTGAACAGTTGGCTATCAATACTGAGGGCTTATCTGATACATTTTACCTTGAATGTTTTATCGGTGGCTTAAAGGAAGCCATTTGGGCTCATCTGAACATGTATCATCCTATTACCTAGTTGCAAGGATGTCAATTAGCAAAAAAAAGAGGATACCATTCTTCAACGCCCCCCCTATGAATGCTTGAGTTCTCACCCATCCTCACACCGAGGCTCACCTAGCTCTGACAAAAAAATTGAAGGTCCAAAAGGTATCTCCTGCAAAAATGGAAAAACATCGCAAGAAAGTCCTTTGATACATTTATTCCCTAGGGAATAAATGTAGAGAATACAATTTCTTTCAGATTGACTCATCAATTTCTTCTCCCTATGAATACATCCCATCATATGAGGATACTGACCCAAATTAGGCTCAAACAAGTGATCACACCGAAGCTCCAGTGGTAACCCCTGTGCAACCAAAGGAACCCTTCATATCGCTACATGCACACTCAGGTATTTCATCCCCACAAACATTGAATATCAAGGGATACATCAAACATAGGATGGTGCTGGTATATATTGATAGTGGTATCACCCATAATTGTATTCATTGTAGGCTTGCTAATGAGATCCATTGCTTTGTCTACCCAATTTTTAATTTTCAAATCCTCATCGCTAATGGTGGTAGTATGAAGTGTGGGGGCTGTTGTGACAATGTCAAACTCCAAATGGGTGATTATCAACTAAAAACTCACATGTTCTCTATTTCCATGGGTGGTTGTGATATTGTATTAGGATTTGAATAGATTTTCACTCTAGGTCCAAACACAATGGATTATCAATAATTATCTATGAGCTTCACCCAAGACTCTCACCCCTATACACTTTGAGGTATCCAAGTGAGCTCTCCTAAAATCATGAACTCTCACAGGATGGAAACATTTTTGAAGAAACACCACCATGGTGTGATTACTCAATTTAATTCCATCCAATTCCCTAAACATGCCTCCTTGGTTGTTTCTTCTAGCCTGCAACTCACCTTGGAAAAGTACCCCAAGGTATTTTAGGTTTCCACAACCTTACCTCCTTCCAGGGGTGAGAATGATCATAACATCCCTCTCCTTATGAGTATTCAATGCCCCAATGTCCATCCCTACATATGTCCATTTTCTCAAAAAAATTAAATAGAAAATATTGTACAAGAATTACTAGAGACATGGGTAATTCACCCTAGTACTAGCCCATATTCTTCACCTGTGGTGATAGTCTTAAACAAAGAAGGTACTTGGAGCATGTGACCTAGTTTTTGTTCCCTTAATAAACTAACCATCAAAGATAAGTTTCCCATTCATTTCATTAATGATGTGTTGGATGAAATCCAAGGTGCCTGTGTATTCACCAAATTAGACCTTCCCTCTAGTTATCACCAGATTCATATGAAGGAGGAAGATATTCCAAAGAATTCTTTCATAACTCATGAAGGACATTATGAATTATTGGCCATGAATTTTGTCCTTTGAAATTCCCCATCCAACTTTCAAAGTTTCATTAATAATCTATTGAAACCTTACCTTCAAAAAAAATTCTTGTTTTTATTTGTTGACATCCTCATTTACAAATGCACTTTGGATGGCCACCTTGTTCATGTGGAAAAGTGCTTCACTTGCTGTAGGAAAACCAATTGTTTGTCAAAAATACCAAATGCTCATTTGGAGGTATCAAAGTGGAATACTTGGAACACATGTCCATTCACAAAGAGATAAAAGTGGACCCAAAAAAGATACAAGTTATGTAGGAGTGGCCGTGACCCATTACCTTAAAACAACTAAGGGGTTTTCTTGGTCTCACAGTATATTACAAAAAAAAAATCCACCACTATGGAAACATTGCTAATCCATTGACCAACCTCCTTAATAAGAATGCATTTCATTAGACACCTCTTGCAACTAGTACATATGAGAAAATTTGCAATGTTTTTTCTTTGATATTTCCACACTTACCCATCGCAATTTCCACGAAAGACGACAGTTTTTTTTTTCGGAATAATTTCATTGCTATATCCACGATCCATGTGTGCATGGAAACACTGACGAAAATAGCTCTCCACATGTCACCACCTTCAATATCGGTTAACCCTATGCATCGTCACAATTACTTCCAACTATCGTCGAAATAACAACGAAGAAATGTGGTAATTACGACAAAACTTCGTCACAATTGGAACAAAAAGTTATGCCAAGCCAATAAATTATGATGCACATGTTGTATATGCGACAAATATTCGTGGAAAATTCCGACGAACTTGCGTCGATATTGACACAATGAATTTAGGTTTTAAAAAAAGACATTACATCAAATATGGTATACCATATTGTATGCCATATTACAATGTAATATGGTAATTCCATATTACATTGTAATATGGCATTACTATTACATTATAATATTGTAATATTGTAATATTGTAATATTGTAATATATATATAATCCCTACAAATAATCAAGGCACTAATCAACCAAATATTGTAAGCATGTGTTATCATGAAGTTGGATTAGAAGTAAGGATACCAATATGACAATATACACAAAGAATAATTTGGAATATTACTTTCAAAAAAACACATGGATTGCATGAGTGAGTCATTATGCAATTTATACTACAAAATACTATGAAAACACTTATAATATTTATGGATGATATCTTAAGACCATTTATCGAACTTGTTTATTGTATCCTCCTTGGAGTAACAACACAAAATTCAAAGGAGAAAGTACAGTTATATCATAGTTTTGCAGCAGAGTTACAACATAGTTATAGTGAGTTGCAGCAGAGTTATAGAAAATGTTGCAGCAGAGTTATAGTGAGTTGCAGTAGAGTAATAGTGAGTAACAACAAGTGGAGTAACAACAAAAAATTAGAAGGAGAAAGTACAGTTACAACATAGTTATAGTGATTTGCAACAGAGTTACAGAAAGTGTTGCAGCAGAGTTATAGCGAGTTTCAACATAGTAACAGTGAGTAACAACAAGTGGAGTAACAACACAAAATTCGAAGGAGAAAGTATAGTTACAGCATAGTGTTGCAGCAGAGTTACAACATAGTTATAGTGAGTTGCAATAGAGTTACAGAAAGTGTTGCAGCAGAGTTATAGCGAGCTGTAGCAGAGTAATAGTGAGTAACAACAAGTGGAGTAACAACACAAAATTCGAAGGAGAAAGTGATAGTGAGTGATAGACCTTTGATTTTTTTATTTGACCATAGCTTTAAAGTTAAACTTTTATGTACTTGAAGTATATAAGGGATTACGTACATCTAGCTCAAATTTTGGCAAATGGTTAAAACCTCACAAAACTTGTATATCTATGCAAGTATTGAGTCTTTGAGATGATTGCAGGCTTGAAGGAGGATTAAAGTATAAATTTCATAATTTTGTTGTTAATAAATGAGAGCCAAGAATAAGATCATGTGGGAAGCTTCAAGCTTTAAAGTTGTGAAAGAAGAATTTGAATCACTATCTTAGTTGCTAGAGCTTATCCCTTTTAATGGATATAGCTAGGCCATATTGCTTAAAATGAGATTTTTTTGAAGGTAAAATAAACTTGCAAATCTTGGGGTGCACAAATTCAAGCTAGATTACACTTGCTCAATTCATGGGATACATTTACCAAAGCCTTCTTCTAATTAAGGTTGATGAATTTTTTTTTGTCAAGGTTGTAGTTTCCTTGTCAATTAACCATGCTAGATATAAATAAATTTACCTCTTTTGGTCAATTAGACATGGAAACCCCTAGGCACATTCACTTTATGTGATGTTACCATAAGAACTCAGTTATTTCCTACATAGTAGAATGGCATGTGACGTTATTAAATCAATCCCTTAACTTGATAGAAAGGGGGGCCAACGAGTCAATGTGCACTTTTGTAATGATCATTTCCTCGCCTCAATAGAAGAGGAGGTGTCCTTCTTAATACATTGGATTGTCTTCAAATTTTCTATGAAGATTTAGGGTCCAAATTATCGATAGCCAAATCAAAGGAAGATATGATGTCACCATTGGGAGGGGCTCCATAGTTTCAAGCTATGGAATGTGACCATTAAGGTGGAAATATTTGAAAACTGACCAAAGAAGTAAAGGACTAGGAAAAGAGGAAGAGTATGTAGGAGATCATGGAACACTAGGAGAGGAAGAATACAAGGAGAGAACTAGGTCATTATGAGTAATGAGGGATCTTTTTCAATAGAGTTTGTAATAGGGACTATTTTGTGTTGGGGAGAAGTGTCCAAATATTGGTGTACCCTAGGATCATCAAGGCATTTCTCATCTATGTACAAGGATTTGGATGTGAATTATTATTATAAGAATAAGCATTTTGTAGTAGTGTCCTTTGGAGCCTTATAATACTTGCACTAACATGTGAAATGAGAGGGGTCTAGATTATTGGGATTAGCTTCCTGCATTGTTTAATAGGAACTAGTATTTGGACTAGGGATAACAATAAGGTTAGTATTATGGAAATGAATGAAGTGAAGGATCTTTTCTAATTTATTTTCCACAATGAGGATATGGATAAAGAATTTTTATATGGGGGTTCTCTAAAATAGTTATACTTCTTTATAAAAAAAATACAAGTAAACCAAAATTACATTTAAAATATGATCTGCAAGTCAACCAAAACACCACATGGAACTTGTCATATGTATCAATATCTACATATTAATGAGGATTGTGAAATTTTACTAGTATGAGGCCTACTTTTAAAAACACATCAAAACCCTTACATTTTCATTGTTCTTTTTCCAAATCCATTAGCCCATACAACTTGATAAGAGTTGTCAACGAGATGCATTTCTATCACCAAGACCTACATGAATCATAAAAGACAATTTTTTTATATGAGTAAATAATGTATAATAAGCAAATAAGAATGCATTTAGTTATGTAAAATACTCTAGAAAAAAAATAAGTTGTCGCATACCTTAATGAGCTTCTCTTTGTTTTGAGAATAGGTTATTATCTACTAAACAGGGCCCCTTCCCCCCCCTCACATTGCTCTCAATTTCCCATACCCAACAAATGATTTTCTCTATATAGAAAACATATATACATTACGTAACATCCCGCTCTGGCGCACTTACAAAACTTATTCTTTGAGGACACTTTCTCGCAAGTGATCTGGATTGTTATGATGATAAAACATTTAACCTTCATTATGAGGCGTTAAGATAGATGACAGGATGTTTTTACTACTTTGATGTAGAAAGGTGCTGCTGACTCAGTTTCATTGAGTGTGCAGGGTTTTGGACCTTGAGGATGCAGAGGCATCGGTGGAACCCCCTTGGAATCCGGATTGAGTCAGGGAGTGTGCTATTTGGGTTGATTCATTTACGGTGATATTGTTTTGTTTTGATGATATGATATTAATTTTATGATATGTTGTTGACATTCTGACATGATAGTTGATGATGCAGGCTGACGATAGCTTGCCGACCAGACTCACATATGGAGTAAGGGGGCCACACATGATTTCCAGAGAGGTTGAGGGAGAGGTATGGACATCAGCCCTGCCACAGCCTACTAGCACTCCCACTGTGGCTCGAACTGTAGGTTAACGATTACCTAGTTCGAGAGGATCCACGATGTCGTGAGGGTAGACTGCGACAGTCGCTCACGATGATTCTAAGGGGCGCACAATAAGGCAGGGGCCTTATTCCTTAGAGCCCTTAGTCTCCCACAAGTTCACCTGGCCGAGTGTTGACTCCAGGGGTTATAGATGTCTACCAATGTGTCAAGTTGGTGAGTGGCACCCTTGGAGCACATGGTGCATCCTGAAGGGCACGTCGCGCAAAAGAAACACAAGTTGGCGAGTGGCACCCTTGGAGCACGTGGTGTATCCTGAAGGGCATGTCACACAACAGAAAGAAATAAGGCGAGTGGAACCCTTGGAGCACGTAGTGCATCCTGAAGGGAACGTAGCATTGAGGGTGATGATGAGACAAACCTAGATGACCGTAAAGACCTTAACGCCTGAAGAAATTCTCAAAACGAATCCCCTAATTAATTGTCGCCCAATTCAAATCTAAACCTAAATTTAAAACATCTCTAAGATAAAATTTTGATAAGCCCTAAGAAAAGATCCTACAAAAATAAACATAAGGGCGTAAACTAAAACCCTCCTATGTGTTAGTTAAAGTCTTCTTGAATTAAGGGGGGGTAAAGTAATGAGGGAGATAAATTAAGTGAACCCATGACTTTTAAATTATAAAGAAGAATTAAAATTATTAAAGTGTGGGAGTATAAAAGTTAGGATTTTAGAAATACAATGAAAAGATTAATAAGTGCATTTATCTTTTTGGGTTTAAAAAAAAAAGAAGGGGGAAAGGAACAATAAATAGAAATAAGGAAACTTGTAATAAATGAAACTTAATAATGGAAAGTAGGGGACATAGGGTAAAAAGAAAAAAGGAATCAACAATTAAGGAATTACTAAAAATCAACAACTTCATTTTAGGAAAGTTATTAAAAGCATGAGAGGGCATCTAGGAACCCTAGGAGTAATTTTAGGAGCTACTATAGGGAGGGTGAGGGAATTGAGTCTTTTAATATTTTTAAAGAAAATAAATTTTGGAGAAATGTGGAGGATGAGTGACACTTGGACGACAGAGAATTTTTAGAGGATTGTCAATAAAATTTAAATTAAAAACGAATTAGGAAAGTGGGTGGGTCTCCATTTTCTATAAAGAGAAGGGAAGATGAGGAAGAAGGGATGGAAGGTTAGCGTAACGTTACGCTGCCAGATTGTGGCTTGACTGTTTGCTTGTGAGGAGTTGGGAATTTCTCAACTGTATTGGAGTGGTAGCTCAGCCTTGGAGGCGAGCTGAGTATCTAGTCTTATCTTTGGATCTTGTGTGGCCCCTTTGTGGCTCGGGAGGCTAAGGGGGAAGCAAAGTAACCCTAGTGATTGGCTGGGAGGTACCGATGTAGTCTCCACGGTCGACGAGAGGGAGCGGCACAGAGCGCGGGACGTCATTGAAGCGGGAGTTAGGGTAACGGTATGACTTGTAATTTAGTAGACTAGAATGCATTGTGATTTGCCTCTATGAATAAAGTCATTTACCTCTGTTATTAGCGAGATGATGAAAATGTTTATGACTGAATTTATTGAATAAAATTGTTCGAATTAGTTCTAGAATAATCTGTGGGTTGCGCTGACCAACATATTTTTCCCATATATCCAGCGCTGCCAATCTATTGTTTTCGTATATGTTTGCGCTGCCATAGGTTTTTCCCTGGAGAAATTCCTTGTATCACTGGTGGCGGTTGGGTTCCTCCTGATTTTATATTCACAACTTCAAATCCATCATTTTAAACTGGATTTTTTTTCTGTGCACGAGCTTGGTTTTTATTTCTCAATGTCTGTGGTTTTATTTCTCTGTGGGCACGCTCAAATTCTG
The DNA here is from genome assembly GCA_009831015.1 of Picea engelmannii. NCBI lineage: Eukaryota > Viridiplantae > Streptophyta > Pinopsida > Pinales > Pinaceae > Picea > Picea engelmannii. Next base: position 615,251 of record ML777322.1, read on the forward strand.
TGGCCTTTTTATTCTCTGTGGGCAAATTCAATTTCTGCGGCTTTTTAATTTTCTGAGGGCCTAATTCATTCTCTGTGGGTGCTATAAAATTCTGGGGCGTTCCTATTGCTGGGGCGTTCTGTGTATCACCATGTGGCCAGGGTGTACATTTTTCTTTCCTTCCCTCCCTCACCTTTGTCTGACACCGAAAGTAATGAGGATTCTTACCACCTGTGAATCCCAGATATTTATGTTGGTTCCTCATTTTCCCAATAACGCACGGAATTCGATAGATCGTTACTTCGTTCATTAAGATGGACCGATCTCTGTGCTTGTTTTCTGGATGGTTTGGTTAAATGATTGAGAATTCGTTCTTGGTGTTTTTATTTTCGTAAGATCATTGTCCATTGTTCTGGAAGTGTGTTGGCAAGTCGTTCTGGTCTTTTATTTTCGTAAAATCACTGTCAACTCGTTCTGGCAAACGAGCATTGGCAAGTCGTCCCTAGGCTTTTCCTTTTTGTGAGATTAATTCTAAGATTTCGTTTTGGAATTTCGTGCTGGTAATTTCGTTCTGGCACTTCCGTAGTAAGTTGGTTTCTGAATTATGCGTTTCTGGATTGTGTGTTGGTTTCTGAATTATGCGTTTCTGGATTGTGCATTGGTTTCTGAATTATACGTTTCTGAATTATGTGTTTTTGAATTATTCGTTGGTTACTGAATTATGCGTTTCTGAATTATGTGTTGGTTTCTGGACTATGCATTTCTGAATTATGCATTGGGTTCTGGAGTTGAGTATCTGTTTCTTCTAGATTTGTTCTTCTTTCATTTATGACAGTCATAACCCTAAAATCTAGTTTCAGCACCAAGGCTATGTCAGCGGATTCTGCTCTAGCAATAGGTATTGGTACGGTTACCATATTATGCGGTAATGGCAATGTGGATGTATGTTAGTATTACACTTAAAATGTAAATGTATGGATGATGCATATCCATGTAACGGTTGGGTTACCTTATGGCAATGTTAGTGCATTTAAATGTGATGATTTATGTTATGGAAATTTCCTGAAGGGGTAACAGTATACTAACTAGATTTATGTGAAGTAATGGTAGTTAGTGACCTAAATAATTATGACTAAATGAGTTAGATTGTGATGCTGGACATGTGGCTCTTAATTGTCAAGATTCCTTAGATCACTATATTTTAGCAACATAATTGAAATAGAATTCATCCCATTATTGTTAGTCATGGTACTTCAGTAACACTATATTTAAGTTGCATTATTTGAATTGGAATTTCTTTTTAATCCAAGTAATGGTATTAGAATAGCATCATGCAGTAGGCCATTTAGTGCCGCACCTTCCATCATATAGATGAAGGAGGATTAGCATAATCTCTCCCGGTTAAAAATTTAAATTTATATAGTAGATATTGAAACATCTAAATGTATGGAAAGCGAACTTCCTGCCAGGTTTTCGAAGTATAAAAGGCAAAGTGATTAACATGAACGATAAATGTTATGGTAATTTTATGGTATAGGTAATATATAAGATGTTATGATTAAATTACTGCAGATATATTAAGTGCAGCGTAATGTGGTATTAGTCTTGGTGAAACTATTAAAGATATGTCGAGTTGTCAATGTATAACGCACAGTCATTGAATGAAGTACAATCTGTTGTCTAGAGTTAGTATTTGGGATCCACGATTATTGGAACCTACCGGAGAATTCGATCTATAATTTAAAGGCCCTTTGTGTCATAGATAGCGTCTGGTCTCAACTTTGGTGAGTCGTTGTCGGAGTCCTTCTGACTTGCACCTTCCACAGAGGACGTGGTGGTCCCAGGATTTGGTTATACTAGTCGATGAGCGTTTAGTTTCATGATCTGATTGTGTCAGGAGGGGTATAGACACCTCCATGTAACCTTAGTATTATGTCTGTGTGTGTGATTTTTCTGTGTAAAGAATCCAGTGTTGTATCAAAAGTCTCGGGTTGTTTAAAGGCACAGTTTCCACTCTTGCGACACACTCTGATCCGTATCAGTAGTCTCGGGCTATTTAAAAGCATAGTTTCCACTACTATGACTTCCTAAAATATTTATTAGTTTCTGCCTGAGCAGTCGGCCAGGAGCCTGTCTAATCTTCTTTCGAGAAGACATAAGACTAAAAGCCCTACTTTTCTATGTAGAAATAGTAAACTCTACTGTTGGATTCTTTCGTCTGTGATTATACTACACTTAACAAATGGTGTCGTTTTCTGCTTACAGCTGCTAGTTGTACGCCTTATGTCTAGGGGCGTTTATTACTTGTTGTCACTGTGATATGTCGGGGTTGTCTTATTGTGTTCGTCTGGCTTGCGTCTTGTTCTAGGTCGGGTTACTAGTTTCTGCCTGAGCAGTCGACTAGGAGCCTGTCTAATCTTCTTTCAAGAAGACAAAAGACTAAATGCCCTGCTTTCCTGTGAAGAAATAGTAACCCTAAAACCATGGATTATTCCCTCTGTGTTCTTACTGTGCACCCCCAGAATGTCTTATTGTTTGTGTTGTGCGCCTTGTGCCTATGGTCGTATATTGTTGCAGTTACTCGTTGTGTTCCTTTAGTATTCTTATGCTAAACATCGTGGTTGCGTCTTTTTGGTTGTCGAGTGGCGACATAGAGTCAAGTGTGTTTGTTACTTCTCCACGTGCGCACACACCTTAAACAAAAAAAAATTGCACCTGTTTTCAGAGTTGTTGTCGTAACGAGGAGGATGTTACACATTAACGCATAACTAGGATAGTTAAGGTCATGAACATATAAACATCGATAAATATCCAAAAATAGGTCATGAAATTATGCATCTATGTTTTCTTTGATTTACGTTTTTTTACATTCATATAACTGACAATTAGGATATCATCATCATCCAAGGACATTGTAATTTGTTTGCCCTGTCCTTCTATTGTTTGTGTGTGCTCAGGCACCATACTTATGGTACGTCACTGAGAAGGGTTAGCTCACATTTGTTCAACGATGTGAACTAGAACAACAAAAATGATCATATCGATATGTTGAAATATTATTGAAATAACTAATTCATTGTTTCGATTAACATTACAGTATTGCTCTTTACGTGTCTCTGTAGTTGGGACAATTAGTGCATTAATTTCCTGTCCACTTGGTTTCTCTCACATTTCACTCTCCTGAGTTACATGCTCTTCAATTTTGAGAAGATAATATATAAGTATGCATCAGGAAATAAATATCTACAATCACAGTAGGTATTTATAATTCTGAAGCATACATACTGGAATGGGTACTATGCTCTGCACTATCATTGGACATGTGGACCCTTGTATGATGCGGTGTTTGTTGAATACCATTTGATTCACTATTGTGGTAGCACTGTTTCTTGAAAACAAACATAAATACTAAGTTAAGGGTGATATAATAAAATATGAAAACACTTTACAAGCATGCTACTATGGTTTCCTTATTCATTTGATTTACCTGTGTGGCTGGGGAGATAGGAGTCTGGCCCAAGCTTTTTCTATATTCAATGAAACTTTTAAAACCATGCTTGTAACCAAGCTTCAGGTCCTCCTCAGTGGCAGTAGTGTCAAACATATTTAACTGCAATGCATAACACCATTAAAAATACCAATAACAAAAACATATATTTGTTCGCTACTATTAAATAAATATTAGCCACAGTTAATCATTTAAATATTACTATTAAGAACTGATATCTATTTTTATTCTTGATTTGGTGCACTTTAATTTTGGTTTTTATATGGATGTAGCCTCTAATTTACATCTTAAAAATGTCCTCTTTGCTTGCAGTAATTATGGAATGGGGCATTCTTTCTCTTAGACATTCTCTATCTATCTTTTGGTGAGAGTTTGTCTTTCTATTATGTGGTCCCATTGAGAGTATTATATTACATGTCATCTATTGGCACAATCTTCATCCTTGACTACATGATTGTACTTTACTGGTCTACCTCTTAGATCATATCTAACAACGTATGACAGACATAACTACATCGTTGGTATGATTAGGCACAGTCGTGCAGAGCTCCTCTTGGTTTCGAGAATAGCCATTCTCTACTAAACAGGGGCAACCACATGAAGGTGGAAGCTCTATGTATACCCCCCCCCCCCACATCACTCTCAATTTCTCCATATTACCTAATTTGAAATTATAAAGAACATGTATCATATACTATATTATACAATATAAAAACATATAAACATCATATAAAAGATATAAACAGATACCTCTTCTTTTCAAAATGAATTAAATATC
>ML777322.1:637336-673165 GCA_009831015.1 Picea engelmannii
GAAATCAAATAACCAGAAAAAGACAACGCTAGGAGGGAGAGAGGAATTTCTCTTCAAGAAATCCTTCAGATCTGAGTTATCGAAATCCCTAAAATGAAAGGAGTGCGAGGGAATTCGAAAACTTCATGAGACCAATCTTACGAGGAATAAAAATTTTCATAAGTGTTAACGAGATCCAAGAAATAGACTCATAGGAAGGACAAAAGTCGAAGCCTTTGAATCTTTCAAACATCTTCTAAGTTTGAAGAAGGTGTAAGCTCAGAGGGGGAAGATCTTGACTGTCCTATCAACGTCCAAACAACAAGGATATAGTGTAGAGGAGGAAAGATATTTGTCGTTTGATCTGAGTGAAAAATACTCGTAGTCCCCCGATTAAGGTAAAGTGCACTCACGATAATCTTTGAAAGTACACAGGGGGCACGAGGCTACGAAGTTTTGAAATCATTGGAGTCATCCATTGTCAAGGAGGACACGTGGAGGGAGATCAGTGTTTTTTTGATTGGCAGTTTGGGATAGCCAGAGGTAAAGGTCATGAGAACTCACAAAATCTGAGTTCACGTCTTGATCACACCCTTCAATTGAAGGAGAGAATGTGGGTCATTGATTGTCTAAGGAAGTCCCAAGTTCTAAAATCATCGGGACCTTCCATCAAAAGGGATGCATGGCAAATGATCATCTTTTCGCTAACTCGCACATTAGAGAAGTCAAAGGGAAGAATTCTAGAAATTCATGAAGCCTGAGTTCGCGACTTGATAGTGGTCATCATATGTAGAGGAGCGCGAGCCATTGATTTGATGCTCTGAAATATCAACATTTCGAGAGTCAGAAGTGAGAGCGATTTGATTTGAGTCATCGGATCGAGGGAGGATATGGGTCATCATATATGAAGTATTGGTAGTTCAGACCTCAGGAGAGTGAAGATGAATCACATCGCGAACTCCCGATAAACAAAATCATTACGTGCTCGGAAGATTAACCCACGGTCATAGAGAAGGGTAACATTGGTGAAGGAGAATAGAAGGTCAAGCATGTGCTAGCATCCTGTCAATATTTTGGAGGTCGGAAGAGTCGGGGTGACCCACATGCGAAGACCCAATATGTGAAATAGTGAAAATCCTTTCGATTTAGGTGAGTGGTCATAGCCATGGTCACAATAAGGAAGGGGTATAGCTAGACAAGAGCTAGCACCCGATTCGCATAGAAGTTGAACAACGCTTAGGAGAGAACCCGCGGGTCTCATACGACCTACATCTTTGGAGAAAGGACTTATGTAATTGGGTTTGGGGTCTAGCAGAGACCCAAAGATTCAATTAGACTCAGTTTCTTGATCAATCCTAGACAGGGAGGTCACTTGATTCATACCCCCCCTTTATCCCCTTGGGGTTGTTGACCTCCTAGTCAAGGATTGATCAAGATACTAAGTCAAATCGACTCCTTGGGTCTCTCAAGACCCCAAAACCATTTACATAGGTCCTTTTTTCTGTGGCACAGGTCATATGAGACTCGTGAGCCTTCTCTTGAGCATTGTTTTAACCTCAACACCAAATGAGTGCTAGATCTTATCTACTGATCCCTTTCCCTTACATGACCATAGTTGTGACCACTCAACTAATCAAATTATTCTTCGTGACTTCGCATGTTGGGTCTTTGCAGGTGAGTCACCTTTATTATCCCAACCTTCGAAATCCCGAAGTCCGAGTTAGATCCTAGCTTATGCTAGCTCCTCCCTACACCTTCACCAATGTGACCCCTCTCTATGAACTAGGGCCAACCTTCTGAGAACTTCGGGATTTTGTGCTTCATGTCTCCCAAAATATTTCTTTATCGTCCTTCCGATACCTGAAGTTCTGAACTACAAGCTCCTCTTGCATCAAATTAATGACCCATGATCCCTGTGATCCGATAGTCTTGCTTCCCCCTTTGCATATCGAGATGTCACGTTTCACGAAGTTGGAGGACCGCTCACCTCCCTTCTCCCGATATTTGAACTCTCGATATCTCCTTCCCTTGGAAGGAATCAATGTTCTAAATCTCTCCTCAATCCGACGGCTCGGATCAAATTGCAAAATAGGATTTTGTGAGTTCCCAAAACTCTCCCTTCTGATTTCCCAAGTTACAAACTCCAGGAAAGACCAGATCTATGGTTAATATCCCTCCTCCGATCAATGATTGTGATAAAATCGAGATTTCATGATTCCTGAGTTCTTATAACTCTGCCTTTGAATTATCTGATTCATGAGTTAGTGAAACATTGATCTCTTGCCATGTGTTCCTTCATAGATAAATGACCCACATTCTTCCTTTGGGATCAACGACCCTTAATCATTTCGACCTTCGACGCTTCAAATCTTCTGAAACTTCTTTTCCACAAAAACCTTAGAGTGAAAGCCTCCAAAGTTCACGATCTGGTGACACTTGTCCTCTTCAAGATCAATGACTATCATTCGTTTCAGTTGTTTAGGCTTTGTTTATTTCAAACCCTTCTCCTTCTCTCAGAACTCGACAAAGAGTTATTCCTATGCACTCCCTTCACTTCCACTGATGAAGGTTCAATGGTATCCCTCCTGAGCTTTCCTTGAGGTGAAGTCACTTCTCTCAACGCATTCCTTGGGGACTGTGTTCACTCCTTGTACTCATAAACTCTAAGATGAGAAACAATTGAAACTCATACAATAATTCACCAATTCACACATTCAAACATGAATGACATATAAAATCGTAACAATGCTTACAAATACATAAGCACACCATATGCACGAAAAACAACTTTTCTATTATCTTTGTGTGTCTATACATATTTTTACAAAAACTGGACTACAACAGAGTCCCAGTTCTCTCAAGCTCTCTGTTAGAACTATTCTACCTCCTAAGTCTCCTAAGACTTTCTCTGCCTGAGATATCTCTCTCAAGTCTCCTAATTACAAAGTGAGGGCTCTACGAGCTTATCCTCACCACCTCGTTAGTGTTATCACTATCTCAGTTACGACACCATACTTCTATGGCTACATTCCATAAATGTTCATCCAGAATTGACTATGATCTGGACCTACTACAGGAAACCATTTAAGGAAACCCTATCCACTACCTTTACAAAAATGTAGCCTGACGTTTATCAACCTTACAACACATAAAAATTTGTATAGGATTATATTCAAAATTTAAAAATGGGAGGGTCAGTGCCTCTCCCTTTCTCCATTGTGCATCTATTGTTGGACACACCTACCACACTTAGAGGGGGGGGTTGAATGAGTGTGGGGCTCTTTTTCCCAAAACTTCCCTTTTGCACAAAACTCATCAATTAGCATTCAACATTTATTCATTACCCATGGTTGTCATTTATAACCATTTAGATGTAGGCACATATCAACAACATATATCAACAATATATCATCACAATGGACACAAAGAACACGAGATGTATGTACAATTTTATTTTTATTACGTACTACAATCCTTGGGTTTATCAACAACAATTGAATAGAGTACAACTCTACAAGAGCACCAGCTCTATATGCAAGACTCAACTTACATTCTCAGCACCAACTAAGATGAGGCAACAATCCTCAATAGATATCAATCTATCAATAGGTACGTGACCTGTCAGTAGTACATCCCATGTGTGCACCTGCCCTGGCTCACTACAGCCCATGTGTGAATGCAACGAGTGTATAATGCAGCAAGTGTCTGATTCTAAGCAACTAGGGTTTTGCTTTTCTTCATATGCTTATAACCCTTCTGTCTTCCACTATCCAAACTGACCCACATCCAGTCACAACACATCCCATCTTTCCAATAGATTGCTCATACTCCACATCAAATCAATATGAATGTTATCTCAATCATGTATAAATAGCTAGTATATCATAGCAATTATGTCACTACTCAATCACAAGAGTGGTGCTCACTCCATCAACCAAATCAACCATGTTGAGCCACATCATAGAAGCCATACCAAGAATTCCCTAAGAATTCGCAACATATCAAACAATAGCATCTATCAAGACAATAATGTAACCATACTAGTGTCTTAGTGATAGATTTGAGGACATAGAATGCAGATCTGGAGCCTGCCTCATCATCCAAGAGCTTGGCACTAGCTGAAACACAAATCTCCATGAGGTTATTCAGTCCACGCTCCCTGTACACAGTCATCCCGCATGTACACTCACCCTATACACAACCAACCTACGTGTACACACACCCTATACATAGACAACCTACATGGGCATTAGAAAATAGGGTTTTCTGTGAATCGGAGACTTTTTCCGTCAAGATCTCCAACAGTGTCGAAACTTTGATGCATCCATGAGATCCTCCTCTCGCTCGCTTCCTTAGAATAGATATTCAATCATGCTCAAGAGATCCACACCAATAATATTCTCTCACAAGAAGCTCTCCATCAATACTCCAAAATATATTCACAAGGAGCTCTCCATTGATCCACAAGGATTCTCACCAAATGTGCATTTTACAAGAGATCCTAGCTTCTTATTTATACTTTCATCTTCTAGGTCACTTAACCCATTTTTAGGTTACTTAACCCATTTCTAGGTCACTTAACCTATTTTCCTTATTTTAGGGTTAACCACTTTCCATGAATAGAAAGTTCTCCAATACTTTATCATTTAAATGTTCCTTCTTAATTGTGTCACTTTACTTTATCAGTTAAATAATCCATCTTGATTTTGTCACTTTACTTTATCATTTAAATGATGATTTCTTATTTCCAAGAACTTTTACTTCTTTGACCTTGGGGGCTTCAAGCCTTCATATGGGGGTCCTCCAACTTCATAAGACCATAACTCTCAAACCGTGAGGATTTATGTGGCATTCCACATACCACCGAAAATGGCATGTCAAGCACTATCCATCTAGGATAGTTTCACCAACAACTTCACTGATCTTCATCTCATTAATCCACATGCAAGCATGGGTCCTCCAACCATTCATCTAGGATAACCCAATCCATAAAGCGTCTTCTTGTGAGGGCTTTCACCATAAGGGGACCACTTTGGAGTTCATCCATTTGTACATCAATTCACCGTCGTATCATATATATCAACTATGCATCATGTATCAATGACAACTCATTGATCCATCTTTATCAACTGGTTTCCACTTGGACATATATCATTCTCATCAAGTGCATCATATCAATGATCCATATTTATCAATTGGATTCCACTTGGACATATATCATTCTCATCAAGTGCATCATATCAATGATCCATCTTTATCAATGATCCATATTTATCAATTGGATTCCTCTTGGACATATATCATTCTCATCAAGGGCATCATATCAATCAATTACTTGACATCAATCAATGACATCAATCAAACCAAACCATTTACATCAATGGCATATGATCCAACAATCTCCCAAGTAATCAAACCATTGGCATCAATGACAACATGATCCAACATCTGCATATTATCATCCTGGCACATCTGCTGAGGTGGAGTGATGCTCCTGCATCATACTCCACTGCTAAGAAAAACATGAGCTCCTTCTCATGAGCCCCTCTTCCCCATTATTGAAATCCTCCTGGATCCCAAACTCTTTTCTAGAGTTGTCCTCTTTCTCCTCTACAACCATGCCACTATTGTGTCCTCTTCTCCTTCTTTCCTACTACTATGGTAGGTTCTCCTCTTTTCATCTCCCCTTCATTGACTGCTTCTGTTGAACTCAACATCAGCTTCCTGATCTCCTCTATCAACCTGTCCAACTGCTCCATAGGCTCGCTCTTCTTATGCATTCTTCTGGACTAAAATTATACCTTATCAGTGGGTAGATCATCTTGATCCCTCATGCTATATTTACTTACCCTTGTGGAACTAGTTTTCCACTCGACTGCAGAGTCCAATTTTTCATTCCCATGATTGAGTTGTTGTTTATCTCCTCCTTCTGACAATTTTTCTTCTACCAGTTCTCCTGCTGGCATATCTCCAGCTTCCTTTAATTCCTCGCTTAGCTAGTATTATCCTCCATATGTCTCCAACTTATCTTGTTGGATATGCCTACTTCTCTCTAGGATTTCCAGTTCCTCATGCATCTCAACAAATTCTACACTGTCTCCTTACTCTTCTGCTGCAGGTTCAAGTGTTGTAGTCATCTCTTGTTTAGCTTCCTGGCTAAAAATTTTGAACAATTCTGTTGAATGCTCTTCTCCTAAAATTTGCATGGCTATCTTATGGTATCCATTTGTTGGTTCTGGATTGTCCAACCAATCCTCCAACATCCTCAATTATATCTCCCATTGACTGAGAATTTCAACTCCGTGTTCCTCTTCTTCTTCTCATTCGGAAGATTTTGATACCTACTTCTTCATCATGAAATTCATCACTGGTTGTCCTTCCTCTGTTGTTGCACTTTCATCATGTGCATTGGCCTTCACTTGGCTATTTGGTAGGAATTATTTGATCCCTTCAATGATAAAAATACTCTTTTGATCCTCCTCCTTGAAGGTGAGAGTTTTTAACTTCTCATCATATTCATTCACATGGTTTGTAAACCCACATGAATATTCACCTATCAACACTCCTTGCTGATATGAACTCTCAACAAAGTCTATGAGACTCTCAGAGAGTCTCATCTATTTCCCCCTAATCACCTGGAAATTTGGTACTTTTCTTCTGCCCACCTGGCAGTCTATGAGATCAACCAATCCCATCTCATTTCCCTCCTAAAAATCTGAACATTGTGCACTGATCCTCTAGTAGTATGCGAGAACTTCCACCGATCTTTTTCCATTTCCTACCTGGAAACTTGAAAGTCCAATTTTTCCCACCCAACAATTTCTAAGATCCTCTACTAATCTCATATCATTGCCCACTTGGAAATATGAATTTCCACTGTTTTCCTCCTGACAGTCTATGATATCCTCCAATGACCTCATTTCATTGTTGACCTGGCAATATGAAAAATCCATCTCTTCTCTCCTGGTAGTTTATGAAATCTTTATCTCATCTCATGTCCTCCTCGTCACTTAGGTTCCTTCTAGCATATGGCTCATAGATGTGAACCACTTCCTCTTCATCTTTGATTCTCTCAACATACCTCATCCACCTCTTTAATAGTCGTTACTTTCCTCTGGCCAATAATATCTTGACTGGCCACTTCACCTTCTTCTTCATGGGCAACTCATATACCCAATGCACTTTAGCATTTTCATGCATTTTTAATGTCATCTGATCCAACCTTGCTCTTATTTCAATGAGCTCCAGATCCATCCCTTGATTTCATTTCTTCTTGTGGCCTTCTATTCGACCATGCTCATGGATTTCAGTAGCCATTTCTACCTTCCACCTTCCCTCCTGACAAGCCTATGAATTACTCTGCATCTAATAGCATATCCATCTTCTCTTATAGCTCACCTAGATGTTTAAATTTTTGTTGTTGCACTCGTGCAACAACCTCCTCATAAAGCATCAGTACCCTGCTTCCTTCACCTACTAACTACAAGTGAATTCTTGTTTGTGATACCACCTAATGTTATCAGGTCATCTCCTTTTACCATCTCTCCTTTGTCTTTTATCTGCAAACAAATTTTTACCTTTTGATACCACTTGATGTCATCATATTACCTCCTTTGCCTACGAAAATCAATAATGCGCTCTGATACCACTTGATGCAAATCCCCCCTTTCTCCCATCGGGATTTCTAACCTCCTAGTCAAGGATCGATCAAGATACTGATTTGAATCGACACTTTGGGTCTCTTCTAGTCCCAAAAAACATTTACACAGGCCGTTTTTATCATGGCACAGGTTGTATGAGACCCACGGGCCCTCTCCTAAGTGTTGTTCAAACCTCAATGCCAAACATGCGATATCTCTTCTCTACTAAGCCCTTTACTTTACGTGACCATGGCTGTGACCACTCACCTAATCAAAAAGTACATCGTGACTTCACATGTTGAGTCTTTGGAGGTGAGTCACCTTGATTCTCCCGACCTCCAAAATCTTGAACTCCGAGTTAGAGACTAGCTTGCACTAGCTCCTCCCTCAACATTCACCAATGTGGCCCCTCACTATGACCTAGGGCCAACGTTCTGAGCTATTCATGATTTCACACTCTGCATCTCTCGAGAGGTTGCTTGCTTGTCCTTTCAATACCCAAAGTTTCGAACTTTGAGCGTTGCTTGCATCAGATCAACAACCCACGATCCCCATTATCTGACGATCTTGCTTCACCCTTTGCATATGGAGACTTTTTGTTTTGTGAAGTTAGAGTAAAAATTGCCTCCCATCTCTTGATATCTGAACTCTCGATATCTCCTTCCCTCAAAATGAATCAATGGTCCAAATCTCTCCTCGATCCGACAACTCGGATCAAATCGCGAAATTGGATTTTGCGAGCTCCCAAAACTCTCCCTTCTGATTTCCTGAGTTGAAAACTCTCGACAAGACCAAATCTACAGTTCAACTCCCTCCTCCAATCAACAACTATGATCAAATCATGATTTCACGATTTGTGAGTTCTTATGACTCTTCCTTTGACTTCTCTGAATCATGATTCAATGAAATGATGATCTCTCACGACATATCCCTTTGCATATCAGTGACCCTTAATCATTTCATCCTTCGGTGCTTCAAATATTTCCAAAACTTCTTTTCCACAAAAACCTCGAAGTGAAATCCTCTAAAGTTCACGATCTGGTGACACTTGTCCTCTTCCAGATCGACGACTATCGTTCACGTCAATTGTTCAAGCTTCATTGATTTCAAAGCCTTCTCCTTTGCATTATTCTGTAGTGAATTCACCTGAAACACACGATCTCTTGATGTGTGTCTTCCATTTGAGTTAACGACCTCTATCTTTTTTGGGTCTTCGGTGTTCAAGAGTTTCAACTCCTATGCACTTGGTTCTCCCGGAGTACTTTCACCCCAAAACGTAGATGTTGCACCACCAGTTGCCTTTGATGATGGGTGGTCCATACTCACTTCAGGACTTTGATAAGCTTGATCTCCTACGTGTACACAACGTTAAGGCTCGTGCACTTCCATTCAAATCCAATAGTTTTTAACCCTCTGCGGTCCGATCCAATGGATGGGATCTGTTCTCTTTTCCTGCGCTATCCTTGTTTGCTAGGAACTGATCCAACGAACCAAGATTCTCCTTAGAACCAATCCTACGGTTATTTTATCTCCTCCTCCCAAGCTTTATACTTCTCCCAACTTGGAAGATTTCGTCAGTCTTCAAAGGTTTTCGGCCTTTTTACTTTCTCCTGTGAACGTGACTATCTTGGGTCTTGCTTATGCTTCTGACAGAGTTATCTCTTCTGAGCTTTAGGACTTTGAATAATTCTATCACACACAAATGCCTTGTGTTACTCCTTCTGAGATTAATCTCCTCAAATATTTCAATCTCCCACGCACTCCTTGTGTTTCTAGGATTTCTTCAAACTCAGATCCGAACGATTTATTGAAAATAAATTCTTCCCACTGGCATTCTTCTTGCTCGATACACACTTTGCAGAGTTGATTCTACAGAGTATTTAGTAAATATGTTCTTCCCGAGCTCAACACGAAGTTCTTCATACGCACACTTGCACTTCGCTTCATGCCCATTTGCCAGATCTCTACAGAGTTCTCAGTAACTCTGCTTCTCTATGAACTTGTTAAAGAGTCCTTCTTGTTCTCTCCTTGCACTTTTGCTGGTGAAGGTTCAATGATATCGATCATGAGTTGTCCTTGAGGTGAACTCATATTTGTTAATGCACTCCTTGCAGATTGTGTGCACTCCTTGCACTCAGAAATACTAAGACGAGAAACAATTGAAACTCATACAATACTTCACCAGTTCACACATTCAAACATGAATGACATATAAAAGCATAACAATAAATACAAATACATAAACACACCATATGCAAGAAAAAATGGTTTTCTATTATCTCTGTGTGTCTATACAGATGTTTACAAAATATGGATTACAACAGTGTCTCGGTTCTCTCAAGATCTCTCTCATAAATATTCTACCTCCTAAGTCTCCTAAGACTCTCTCTACCTAGGATATCTCTCTCAAGTTTCCTAATTACAAAGAGAGGACTCTACGATCTTATGCTCACCACCACCTTAGTGCTATCGCTATCTCAGTTATGACACCATAAATTTTCATCTATACCTGACTACGATATGGACCTCCTACAGGAAACCATTTAAGGCAACCCTATCCACTACCTGTACAAACATGTGGCTTGGAATTTATCATACTTACAACACACAAAAATCCATATAGGATTATATTCAAAAATTGAAAATGGGAGGATCGGTACCTATCCCTTTCTCCATTGCGCATCTGCATATTGGCGTGCTGATGCATTTTCTGAGGTGGAGCAATGCTCCTGCATCAACCCACCACTTCCACTGACTCATTACAGTTCTCCATATTAGAGATTTTCTTTGTTATTTTCAGGTCTTAAACTTTTGAGGTCTCTTTGAGACCCTAAATGATGTTTTTTTTCCATTTGGGGGGCCTAGTGTTTTCATATAATTTCCAAGACCCACCAATAATTATATTTGTTGATTAGATATTTCCATCAAACTATTAAATACCTTGAATAGATATTGTATGCAAACATTGTTCCCTCGGGAGGTTGACTAATCAGCTAACCACCTCGGGGCCTGCAAACATTTCGGTGATTCACCTCCTTGGGTTAGGTTTTTGTACCTTTAGAGTTATTTATTTATGTTAGAATTTCATTCTTTCGATCCATTGTATTATCTTTCCATGAATGAGCATAGATGACATCTCTTTCTAGTCATATAAAAGCTACCACCATTCTAGCTTCTTTCTGTTCTACAATATTCTATTATTTCATTCACTAAAAGAAGTTGGCCTTCACTGTATTTCTATGTCTTTAGCTATAGTATTTCTTTTATATCATTTCATTCTCAATATAATTTGGATAAACTTTTCTTCCTCTTTTATCTTTTTTGTACTTGTATAGAGAAACTATGATGTATTCTGGTCATACTATATGCTCATAAATTTATGTTTCAAGGGTAATCTATTATCACGTTAAAACTTGTCATTTCAAACATGTATAATAGTATTACTAAAATATATCACTATTATCATTCTTAACCACCATTTCATCCCCTTCCCACCAACATGTGACCTCTAACTCAACAAAAAATACAAATCCAAAACTTGATTTTGACAAAAACAAATCTAGCATAGATATTACCCCAAAAAAGTGCACTAACATTGTGTGGATAATACCCCCAAAAGGTGCACTTCTATGCCAAAAAGTAAATTTTGATTATTTCCTGGCCATATTTACTAAAATGGGATGTTGTTTATATGTGGACCATATTAAACCCTAATTACACTTGATAACCTTGGTTTGTTAATCTTAATCCACTATTTTGAATACTATTTCAAGAGGGTTTAACCATTATTTTCCCTATAAATAAAGCCTTTGAGGTCACTTCATCCATCATTCATCCATTAATAAAAAAAATTATGTTACCTAAATTATACAAAATTCTTAAGGACCTCTTCCTCTAAAGAGAGTTCCTTGTATAAGTTCCTTGCTCACACTAAGGAGGGGATCATACATACACCAAGGAAGTCAAGTACCAATACCAAGGAGGGGTTTTGGAGCCCATTTTCTTCATCAATCTCTCTTCATAGGTTTGATATTTTTGAAATGGAATTATTCTTTCATTCTTTCTAAATTCTTCATCATGTTGTGTTTTTGCTTCATGCTTTGTCCCATTTATTTCATGAGTATTGTGAGTTTTATAATGCTAGATGTATCTTAGAGTTAATGTTTCTATCTATAAAACCCCTTATTTCCCATGCTTGATTCACACTATCAAGTTTGTGTAGCTTGTACACCATTTCCATAAATTGAAGACAACAAGCACCTTGTTGCATTCATTGGAAAAAAAACCGCATGTAACACTTATATTAATTTACTAAGTTGACTTGTAAAGGGTAATTTGTTTTAGCTTATAGGAATGAATTAATTTTCCCACTATCTCAAATAAGAACTTGATTGCATGAATAAGTCAACTCGAACCTTGAGATGGAACTGAATAAAGAGTCATATGCTGAATAAAATGATTTAGCATGAATAATAAGTTGATCTAATGCCAAGGAAGTGATTTTTCCTTTACATGAAAAAAATTATTCTACCTTTGCATGATATTGATGTAGTATTCCTTTGATTAAATCAATTTGGTTGTATTACAATGATAGTGACTTAAAATTCAAATCAACCTCTTATTGAGCATTTGATTGTTAGATATAGTAATTTGAATAGGTATAACCAAGCCTTGAGTATGAATAATTTAATAAAAGGAGATTTGTTGTTAATTTGATCAAATGCCTACAACAAATTTCCATTTATTAACATAACAAAATTTGTTTCATTATAAAAAATGTGGATGGGTGGTCTATTTGTCTATTGAGAAAAGAATTTCCGTATTGTATGTTGTGTAAGCATGCATTTTTATCTTTAATACCCAATATGAATCTCATGAAACAGATTGGAAGTAAGTGCCTCTTATATTGTTGATTACATAGTAGATTTAGAATTAGTGTGGTGAAAGAACAAAACACTTGTATCTAGAGTATAAATTTTATTATGGAGAAAACAAATAGTGAACTAGGTATCCTTCCTTTCACAGAAATACATTCATTTCCATAAGTTTGATTTTGTTATTGATATTATAGAAACAATTACATTGTTTATTTCATATAGGATCCATTTTGATGAGAAATATGACGCATAGGTGTACCATTTACATATCAAATACTTCCTTCAACTTCAACCACGATTCATTGGTGATATTCTTTGTGGTAGTCGAACGTAGAATAGATCCTTTGAATAGTCCTTTATACATCATTAATATTGTCATCCTTTTATTTTTCATGAATATTCTTGTTTTCTCCTTTCTATATGGACAATTCCTAATGAAATGGTCTTCTCCACATTCCCAACATTGAATAGCTTTTGTTCGCTTCTTCCCTACTTACTCCACTATATTATCCCAACTTTGTGCTAGCTGATTATGTTAAAAGTATGTTCTATTATTTTTAAAATGAGGAGGTTTGAACCATTTCTTTCTTTATTCAATATTGTCCTTCTTATTTTCCTTCAATGTCGATTATTGTTCTAGCTTGTTTTTGTTGTTCTCATACAATTACTTATATTTTTTTTATTTCTTCAACTAGAGTCTAACGTTCACCAAACTCGATTATATCTATGTAGGATGGAGGTAACCTACTTAATATATGTTGTACCTTTACCTTTTTATCCCTAATATAGTTTACATACCTTGATACATCTAATAATTTATCCACATAATCATCCATAATCATTTGTTCCAACATTAATTTATGGAATTATTTTATTTTCCCATCATAGCATCTATAAAAAGATACTCAAAGCGGAAGTGTTTCTTAAACTACTTCCAAACAATATTTTTCTCACTATTTTTCTTAATTTAATTTAAATTCTACTAACAAATGGATTCTCTTCCATCCAAATTGAATATGTCTAGTATAACCTTCATATTTCTAGAATAATCATGGACTTGGACATACTTCTTCCACCCAAGAAACAAAGCCTCATCTTCTTTTCTAGATTTAAATTCACTAACAAATTTATGTGGTTTTAACTTTTCAAATTATCTATGTAAATTATTTTAAATAGGATTCTTCCTCCTATGCCTATGAGAAGAATATCATGAATTTTTTTGTTGATTCCTTAGAGGTGCATGTCTAAATAAGAAAAATCATGGTGGTGTATATGCACCATATGTAGAGAGCACTTTCATACTATCTAACATATTGTGGGAATGACTTCTTGAATTGTTCCCACTGCCACTAACATTATTTGATCTCATCCCATGATGAATTTGCATATGTATATTCATCAATATTTGGAGCATTGTAGCATTCAACTGGTTTTATTCCTCTTTAGATTTCATTAACCTTTCATTGTCCACTTTGTAACTTCATAATTTTTCTATCAAAGTTCCCCTAATATTTTCAATATATGGAGTCACTTGATTTTTGTGTCCATTAGAATTTATCTTAGCATTTCCAGTCTATAAATTTCACCCATGGAATTTTCTTTGAATTCATAAGGAGACTATGCATCCTCAATGATGACATTTCCTCACCCAAACCAAGACCAAACCTTTGTTCTTATTTTTTTTTGGATAAATCAAAATATGTTTTGCAAGAATGGAGTGCTCTAATCAATTCACCTTTAAGAGGCACTTAAACAACTATAAATTTTCCAAATTATGCTATCAAAGCCAAGATTATAGGTATTGGGAGATCACTTCATATTATGTCTTCTACCCCTTTAATGTACCTTTTAATGCCCAAATTGAATATAATAATTGTTTACAACAACTATTCTATTAAAAAAAATAATCAGTAGCAAAATTGAGAAGATAATAATGCTACTATGTATTTCCATCCATAGCTATCATAATTACATGAAAAATATTTTAATTGTCTTCCCAATCATTTTCAAACTTAAAGTGAAAAAATTTCAGATGATTTTTTCAAAATATCAAGGACCACTATGAGGGATAAGAGGCTTGTAGGACCCTTTTGACCTCTCCATGCCACTATAGGGTGGATCAAGGGAACTACCCTCATTTATTTTTTAATATATGATAAATTTTATACAAACCTACATGTAGCTTGGCTAATTTTCTATATTTTTCTATAGACTTAGAACCCTTATGGATGCGACCAAATCCATTTTATTTTCCATGATTTCATGGTAGATAGAGTACCTTGGTAGTATGTGGGTCAACATCATTAGCCACATTTATGTGAGCCTTATTGTAATCCCTTAATCCATGTGGAATATTTTCCCAAACATTGTGAGAAGATCTCCACTATATATTTATTCTTATGATTAAATTTGATCCATTTGTGACATCTTCTTCTCTCTCATACATTCAAATTTCCCAAAAGCTACAAGAATAATGGAAATCTTCTTCTCTCTCCTACATTCAAATTTCCCAAAAACTACAAGTATATTTGCACCATAGATCTCTTTCACCAAACAAATATAGATCATTCTCAACATCCGATTCTCTCTTATTCATCCAAATTTACCCAAAACCATAATAATATCTTCACCATAGTTCTCTTTCTTTGATTAAATCTTTGCAATTTGCAGTATCTTTCTCTCTCTCCTTGATCCAAATTTCCCAAACATCCCAAGAATATCAACATTCAATATCTCTTTCCTTGAATAAATATACATTATAAATGGCATCATGTTCTCTCTCATCCATTAGAATTTCCCAAAAATAATTGTAAAATGACTACCATAGATCTCTTACTCTAACTAAATTTGGGTTCGTAGCATCGTGTTCTCTCTCCTCCAAATAAATTTCTAAAAAAACATATGAATATCTCTACCATATCTCTATTTCTCCTACTAAATTTGGTTTTTTCATGGTACTTTCGAGTTTTCAACCCACTTGTTATTTCCATCTCCTTTGAAATTATATCAATTATCAAATAAAATTATTAGATCTAATCTCGACAATTAGTGGAAAAACACCCCCCAACAATTTGTGAAGATGTAAAAATCCATGTATCGTATATGTAATTGATACTCCTTAGGTGCATCCATTGATTTCCTCCTTTACCCCTCTTTTATCACTAAAACATTCACTAAATTAAAATTTTCGGTGGATTATTTCAATAAATGTAGAATTGCACAAAATCAATTCACTGATATTTTCTTTGCAACCTTCCATTAGTGCATATATTCTTAATCCCACCATAATTAATGGTGAATAATCTCACAAATTCCCCAACTTTGAAGCTAATATCTAATACAATAATGTAGTGTCCTCATGCATCACTGCCAACCATGAGATTGGTATCTGACATATCTTTCAATTTCTTTCTAATTAACTTAGTAATAAAATGAAGAGTTGTACATTTAATTGTCAATTAGAGGATCATATGGAACTTGCAAATTGTCGTGCACAACCTATGCAAGAAGAGTGTTTTTTTTAATATGGCATTGTATCACTTTAATGTCACAATTCAAATAATCAAAATACTTAATTAAGTCATGAGACTATGCTAAAGCCTAAGTTTCTTTGTAGAAATTAAAGCACACTTGTAGTAATTTAAATCACACTTGTGGAAATTGAAATCACACTTGCAATAATTGAAACCATACTTGTAAGAATTAAAATCACACTTGCAAAGATTGAAATCACACTTACGAGAATTGAAATCACACTTGTGAGAATTAAAATCACACTTGTGAAAATTAAGATCACACTTTCGAGAAATGAAACTTGTGCTATGACCTATTGGTGACTTGCGTAAGTATAATAAAGATATGATATTATCACAACAATTAAGTATTCTTTCATTCAATATTAATCCAATAACATCAGTCCAAAATCTCAAACACTAATCCTAGAGGGAATAAACACACTAAGTGAAATTGCAAGTGGAGTTGCAACAATGGAGTTGTAGTACATAAAGAAATCTAATCGAGTTAAAACAACATGAATTGCAACAACTTAATTCTATTATAATTAAATCTTGAAGAGACATGAGTTGTGGCAACGAAAAGCGTAGAAAAATTGTGAGATTTATGAGAGGATGAATTCAGGAAAAAAAAACACTCATAAATTGTAACGTTGTTCTGTAGATTGGTAGTTACAACAGACTAAAAAATAAATATGAAATATGAGAACTATATTATCATTATAGAACAAATACAAACCAAAAACCATACACAACATGTGAATAAAGTTATGGACTTGGAATTACAACAATTGAAAGAAGCTAACCAATAGAGCAACTGAACATAAGTAAAATGCTAATTATATGATCAGAATCTGGATCAGGGGTCTAAAATTTGCTCAATTTTCAAAGTGCTCGGAATGCGACGAAAAAAGTGCCATTGCATCCGTCTCGTTCTCCTGATACCGGCGGTATATTTATTTTCGCAAACAGAATCCGTATGGAGAAGTTATCGAGGTCTGTTCGCCGAGCCAAACAGGCAAAATTTTGATGTTGACTGTACCTATCCGTACAGTCCGTACAAGACACGTGGCAGGACCGTACAACTTGCGTGGCCGTCCATACAGGACACATGGAAGCTCCTAGGCGTGACACGTGTCATGCATTTTTGGCATTTTTAGGGTACGGTTTGACCAATCTGGAAGTGACACGCGTCACCACTGGATGGGTGACACGTGGCACATGCTGATGTCAGCAGTACGTGTGGCGCTGACTTGTCAGTTTGATGAAGTGGCAGTTTATGGTTCGTTGGCAATTGGACGAGTAATATTTGGACACGTGGCACATTGTAGCGAATGGAAAGGTGCCACGTGGCCCAATGAAGGGCTGCCACATGGCACCCCTATTTTGGCTAATGACTTTGGTTCGTTTATCAAAATTTATTGGAGGCCGCGGGGTTCGACCCCCAGACCTCCCCATGCTACAAACGCCTTCACTTAACTCTACTAGCCAACTTTCCGCCGCGTGTTGCTTGTATGTGAAATGGTTTTCATATAATTTGAATTTACTTTCGTGTAAATTTTGACAGGGGTTCGGGCCGGGGCTTAGCCCCGACGCACGGTCACCTTGTTAAACATATAACCGTGCCTATTGTGAAAAATGCGCACGGTTTGTGTTTCAAACGGTTCCATTGGTTGTAATACACGGAGCGCGAGGGTTTGCAAACATTATGCCCGAGGTTCTATGCGTTATACCATACGACCTTCACCATTGTGGTATGGCGCACGCATGAAATTATATTTTGGTTTGGTTATATCACATTGTAACCCTTATGTTATAATATTCGCGCGGGTTTTCTTTAATATGGTTTAAACCCATACTTTTATATGTTAAATGTGACCATTAACCGGAGGTTTGGCGCGCGGGTTTGTAATTAAAAATGGAGCCCGGTCACATTGTTAGGTCACATGACCATTAACCTTACGGGAATGCACGCGAGTTTTGGTTTGGATTTTAAACCACGTACCTACCACTTGTCAACATTTGCATTGAAACTTATAACGGTTAGCCCTTTATGCGCGCGGGACATGGCCACATGGCTCCATGCGCCCATTACCTCCGACCTTGGGGGGCTTAGTTCGCTAACGGTGCGACAAATTAGTGCGTTTTGTGGGACGCGTGTGTGATGGGTTTATGCACACGAAAACGCCTGGAGCTAGGTGGAGACTACACACAGGTGCAGAATGGCGAACAGGTTGCAGAGCTTGAAGGGGAAAAATGGCAGAGGCCATAACTTTTTGAGTTTTTGACCAAATCAGGTGCTGAAAAAGCCCAGCTAGGGGTTTTTGGACATTCTGAGTCCATTGGTGAGGTTTTCACAGGCATTTGAAGAGTTCTAATGCAGGTTTTTAACCCTTGAAGATTGGTCAAGCTTGAGGAAGCTTGAAGCCCTCATTGTTTGAGGCATTGCTCAGATGAGCACATATTCATTTGCTGAGACTGAATAGTCATTTATGACTACTTATTATGATCTGAACACATTGGGATAGGTTTCAGATCCATTGGAGGACTTCTACAGGTATTTTTACCTCATTCTTTCTCAGGGAAGCTTGGAGGTCACATGTAGAAGAGGTCATTGTTGGATGAGCCATTGTCCATTTGCAGAGTTTTTACAGTCAAATTTGGGGTTTTTATGTATTCTGAACCCAATGGTACAGTATATAAATCCATTGGAGTTGAGAAGTAGCTTGTAATGAGCATTTGACAAACTAATCCCAAAGAGCCAAGTCCATTGAAGGAGGCTCAAGGAGATGTAGCCCAGAGAGGGGTGAACTCCTTTATCATCTTGCTTTTGTTGTGAGTTTACTGTGTTATTTGCTACACTTTTAATGGCTGTGTATTTTTTTATAACACATATTTAATCATTTAAAAGGACATTCCTCACACATGAACTTTGCAAAGAAGAAGCCTAAACTTAACACATAAACCAGTCATGCACATTTTAATACATGAAGCAAGGTCCTGTTAAGATTTATTTTATGAAATAGAGGGTGCTTGCATAGCATAACAAGTCATCCTTCTATTTTCAGATCAGGTTGGTATCAGAGCATAGTTCATTTTGCTCATGTATTTGCCAATGATAGCTTGAGATTTAGCTATTGGTATTTGTGCAAGATTTGTGTTGAAGTTTGTTATCTTGCAAGTATGGAGGAAGTTTTAAGCATGGATAGTTCTCCTACATCTTCCAAATCTAAGTTCTTTGATAAAGAAATGTTTAATGCATTGCTAACCATGAAGGATATGGTACATGTGTTGTGGAAAGATAGGGAAGAGAGCATTGTCCTTCAAGAGCAGTTGGTGGCCATGAAGGAGGAAAAAGAACAACTTCTTGAAAAGTTGCAGGAGATGGAGAATCAACTCCATGAAGCCAAAGAAACCCTTACCAAGTACATGCATGCACATGAGGTATGTAATGTTAGTTTGTCTTCAAATTCCTCTCAAGAAGAAATCTTTGGTGTTTTTGAAAATCACACTAGAGGAATATGGTCCAAGTTAATGTTAAAAATGGGCTATGAAGGTAAAGGGTTAGGCAAGCATGCACAAGGCATTGTTGAGCCTATTGTAGTTGAAGAGAGACCTAAGTATTGTGGTCTTGGTTATGAAAGAATTAATGAAACAAATTCCAAGGTTGAGGAAACTAATGAAAAAGTTTCAAGCACAATTTTTGTTTCAAGTTCACCTCCTCAAGAAGGTTTTCAAGGTGAAAGTTCAAGAACTTTTGTGGAAAGTTCAAACTCTTCAGCATGCAAGATCTGTGTCCAAGATGAATGCAAATGTGTGCAACAAAAAGGTTGTGATAGCCATGAGGGCAAGAGCAGATTTGAGAGTCTTCAAAAGAGAGCTTGTGACTCTTCCAATTCACCTCCTCAAAGCGGTGAAAAAGGTGAATGTTCAAGGTATAAATCTGCCTATAACTCAGTTGATTTTGATTATGTTAAGCATGATAAATCTGCATGTAACATTGGAAAAAGACCATGTACATTTTGTGGTTTCTATAACCATCATGTTTCAAAATGTTGGAAGAGAAAGTCCACTTTCAGGAAACTTTCCAAGCAAAGGCAACATGAAGAGAAAATGCAAAATATTTGCAATCATTGTCAGAAGAGGGGTCATCTCATTGATCGAAGTTGGACATTGCATCCAACCTCTCATCCACGGCACAAGAAGTAGTTGGGTGAAAAGATTGACAAGAATGGAAGAGGAGATTCCATCATTGAAGTGGGTCCAGATGATTCACAAGAAGACATCTTTCAGCAGAAGGATTCGTCATTGAGTTGGCTTGGTAAGAAATGGATTGATTTCTTGCATAAGTAAGGCTTGCATTTTTTCTGTATAGATGCACATTTCAGCCTTAGCTATTCACTTTTGTTGAAATTGACAAGTTGCAGTAGTTTGTCATCATTTGGTAGAGGCAAGTTTGCATGTGAATGCAATTTCTTTTGACTGCATACTTGTGTTGTACCACCTCGTCAAGAACATGTAAAAGAGGGGTATGTTGTCCATTTTATTACAGCCATCTACATTTTTCATATTCAGCTCTTTAGTACCCACATGCTTTGGGTTTAAGCACCTATGTTTCTACAGGAAGGAGAGTTGAATAGCTATGCACATGCATTTGGTTTTGGGAGTGCATACACAATGAACTTGATGTAGTTCATCATGGATGAGTCATGATTGTCGCATGATTGTTTATCATGGTTTTTGACTTGTCATTTGGGAAGGTTGAAACATTTCACATGAGTCTCGACTTATGTCGATTTTATCTTGGTGACTATGTTATGTCGTTCATGTTTTAGGCTTATGTTTAGTCGATTGTGATGGATGACTTGTAAGTCAATTTTGAGCACATTGAGATGCAGGAAAACACCATGTGCTTTGATGAAGCACAAGAAGCGACAGTTGCTTGAAGAGAAAAAAAACTTTGCTATCCTTAATTTCAGTCTTGTGTCAATTTATTTTCAAGATTGATGGTTTTCTTGGCTTGTGACAAGATGTCGCAGGAAAATTTGCAGCCATTGGAGAGCGGATTGTTGACGCCAAAGAAGTTCACATGAGGGACTTGATTCTCAGTGGGAAGGCTGGCAGTCTTCCAAGTGCAGAGAGAACAGTGGGTCAGCATCAACCAGAGAGTAGTGGTTGAAGGACATAGCTAGTTGCAGTGCAAGGCATGTCAAAGTACCCAGGTGATTGTCGAAAAGTCTTTTCAAGTAGAATCAGCTGATATAACTTGAAAGAAGAAGAGTATTGAAGCTCAGATCGATGATTATAAGCTTTTGTGGGTCCAAAAGCCTTTTAGTGGGAAGGCATGATCAAAATCTGGATCAGGGGTCTAAAATTTGCTCAATTTTCAAAGTGCTCAGAATGCGACGAAAACGAAGCCATTGCATCTGTCTCGTTCTCCTGATTCTGGCGGTATATTTATTTTCGCAAACAGAGTCGGTATGGAGAAGTTATCGAGGTCTGTTCGCCGAGCCAAAGAGGCAAAATTTTGATGTTGACTGTACCTATCCGTACAGTCCGTATAGGACACATGGCAGGACCGTACATCTTGCGTGGCCATCCGTACAGGACATGTGGAAGATCCTGGGCATGACACGTGTCATGCATTTTTGGCATTTTTAGGGTACGGTTTGACCAATCTGGAAGTGACACGTGTCACCACTGGATGGGTGACACGTGGAACACGCTGACGTCAGCAGTACGCGTGGCGCTAACTTGTCAGTTTGATGATGTGGCAGTTTATGGTTCGTTGGCAATTGGACGAGTAATATTTGGACACGTGGCACATTGTAGCGAATGGAAAGGTGCCACGTGGCCCAATGAAGGGCTGCCACGTGGCACCCCTATTTTGGCTAATGACTTTGGTTCGTTTATCAAAATTTATTGGAGGCCGCGAGGTTAGACCCCCGGACCTCCCCATGCTACAAACGCCTTCACTTAACTCTACTAGCCAACTATCCACCGCGTGTTGCTTGTATGTGAAATGGTTTTCATATAATTTGAATTTACTTTCGTGTAAATTTTGACAGGGGTTCGGGCCGGGGCTTAGCCCCGACCCGCGGTCACCTTGTTAAACATATAACCGTTCCTATTGTGAAAAACACGTGCGGGTTGTGTTTCAAATGGTTCCATTGGTTGTAATACACGGAGCGCGCGGGTTTGCAAACATTATGCCCGAGGTTCTATGCGTTATACCATACGACCTTCACCATTGTGATATGGCGCGCGCGGGAAATTATATTTTGGTTTGGTTATATCACATTGTAACCCTTATGTTATAATATTCGCGCGGGTTTTTTTTAATATGGTTTAAACCCATACTTTTATATGTTAAATGTGACCATTAACCGGAGGTTTGGCGCGCGGGTTTGTAATTAAAAATGGAGCCCGGTCACATTGTTAGGTCACATGACCATTAACCTTACGGGAATGCGCACGAGTTTTGGTTTGGATTTTAAACCACGTACCTGCCACTTGTCAACATTTGCATTGAAACTTATAACGGTTATCCCTTTATGCGCGCGGGACATGGCCACATGGCTCCATGCGCCCATTACCTCCGACCTTGGGGGGCTTAGTTCGCTAACAGTGCGACAAATTAGCGCATTTTGTGGGATGCACATGTGCTGGGTTTATGCACACGAAAACGACTGGAGCTAGGTGGAGACTACACACAGGTGCAGAATGGCGAACATGTTGCAGAGCTTGAAGGGGAAAAATGGCAGAGGCCATAACTTTTTGAGTTTTTGACCAAATCAGGTGCCGAAAAAGCCCAGCTAGGGGTTTTTGGACATTCTTAGTCCATTGGTGAGGTTTTCACAGGCATTTGAAGACTTCTAATGCAGGTTTTTAACCCTTGAAGATTGGTGAAGCTTGAGGAAGCTTGAAGCCTTCATTGTTTGAGGCATTGCTCAGATGAGCACATATTCATTTGTTGAGACTGAATAGTCATTTCTGACTGTTTATTATGCTCTGAACACATTGGGATAGCTTTCAGATCCATTGGAGGACTTCTACAAGTATTTTTACCTCATTCTTTCTCAGGGAAGCTTGGAGGTCACATGTAGAAGAGGTCATTGTTGGATGAGCCATTGTCCATTTGCATAGTTTTTACAGTCAAATTTGGGGTTTTTATGTATTCTGAACCCAATGGTATAGTCTATAAATCCATTGGAGTTGAGAAGCAGCTTGTAATGAGAATTTGAAAAACTAATCCCAAAGAGCCAAGTCCATTGAAGGAGGCTCAAGGAGATGTAGCCCAGAGAGGGGTGAACTCCTTTATCATCTTGCTTTTGTTGTGAGTTTACTGTGTTATTTGCTGCACTTTTAATGGCTGTGTATTTGTTTATAACACATATTTAAGCATTTAAAAGGACATTCCTCACACATGAACTTTGCAAAGAAGAAGCCTAAACTTAACACATAAACCAGTCATGCACATTTTAACACATGAAGCAAGGTCCTGTTAAGATTTATTTTATGAAATAGAGGGTGCTTGCATAGCATAACAAGTCAGCCTTCTATTTTCAGATCATTATAACACAATAATTATAGGAAATACCTGACCAAGGAGGGGCCCTACCCCATTAGGTGTGGTACTCAGCTATGGAACCAGAATCACATGATCAATCAATACATCAACACACACCTAGAAATATGGAACCAAAATTATATTGTTTTAATTTGAAAGATACAATAGAAAATTGTAATTGCTAGAATAATTTACGTCCCCTCAGCTCTTGGGGAGCTGAGGATTTTATTAAATACAGATGTTGCTATAAAATTATACAAATAGTGGATGGATAGCCATGAGAATTTGATTGTTCATTCGATTACAATAATTCTTTCAATTAAAGGAATATGTTGACTTGATAGGTATCTAATTTATGTAGTCTTCTTCTTGTCTTCTGATGCCTTTCCTCATGGAGAATGATTCCCAAATACCAGCTACAGTGTTGACCAATGGGATAGTGAGTCATTTTTGCATTCGCAACATGAGAATTGTGCCTGCGGTTGTAACTGTTTTTTCTAGAATTGCGGCAATCGCAGATGCACCTTGAGTTGCAAAAACTTCCTTTGCACCTAAAATTGTAGAAGAGAGGTGTTGCAAATACTAGGTGTGATGCAACTTCTATAATCTTGTGCAACAATGTTAATGATTGATAGTAACAAGTTCCTTCCTAATAATTATTCAAAAATAACATAATAATGACATATGGGGTAAAATTCTTACTTTTGGTGACAAATGAGGTGAACTTGATAATGGAAGTATCAAAAAGGGAAGTGATAAATAGAAGATATTAAAATAAAAATGTATAGAATGGTTGTGAAAGTATTCCCTTTTAGGCACCCATAATCTCCCCCAAACCAAAATTGTTGCATGTCCTCATGTAAATATGATCACTTAGTGTTAGAGAAGACATGGTGACCCTAGTGGTAACTAATACCGCATGTTTCCTCCCCTACTATTTCCTTCTCTTCACTTATATTCTCTTCTTATAGAGTTCCTCTGTTTTGTTATATCTATTCCTCTGTCTAACATTCTTTTTTAATCACCATAAAATTTGTATCTTGAAAAACTAGTTATTTTCTTTCCCTAGGCTGACCTGTTTCCTATGAGTTGGTTAAGGATTCCCTTGGAGAAAGGGGACTTGTTGTAGGGAAACCTAATTTTTTAGGAGACTTGCATCCTCAATCTCTTTTCTGAGCATATTCAAATTGATATTAATCCTTACATTTTTGGCCCTCAACATTTTTTTCTCTCTCATCAAAGAGGCATATATACAGAGAGAACAATGGATTCTTACCTAGCGAGGAGTGATTGAAATTGAAGCATGTGGTTGCAATTTTTGCATGTCTTGGCATGGTGTAGAAGAAATATTATCTTCATGGTTGTCACCCGGTGGGACTTTTCCATTTTGTATTCTTCTGGTGAATATGTAGGTCATTTCCCAATAGGTCCCTCTAATAGTTCTTGTGTGGTAGTAGGGAAATTTGGTTCTATTTACTACTTTCTTTCCTCTAGAGTAGAAATATTTGATTCCTCAAAAGTGCCTCTTGTTATACTAGCAAGAGGAATTTTTTATAGTTTTTTTCCCTCAATTATGATGACTACCATGTTAATGAGAAAATCCAATTTCCCTTTGTCTTTGTACTACCAGAGTGTTCTAGTGTTTCCATTTGTACCTCCTGATTTGTGTACGATTGTACTAGAAGAGTTCTCCCTCTTGTTTTTGGTGAAATAGTAGAGGCCTCATCCTTCTTGTCCTTGTTAGGTTATTTTGGGGATTTTTCTTGCATACAAATTTTCATTGCTTCTTATGGTTTCATGGAGGCTATCAGATCATCATCATATGTGTATTCCACCATGAAATAGGTGAGGCCTTCTCCAAGAGT
The DNA here is from genome assembly GCA_009831015.1 of Picea engelmannii. Taxonomy (NCBI): domain Eukaryota; kingdom Viridiplantae; phylum Streptophyta; class Pinopsida; order Pinales; family Pinaceae; genus Picea; species Picea engelmannii. Next base: position 662,780 of record ML777322.1, read on the forward strand.
ATCTTGGTCCTATTATTGAGCGTCCAGGTGAGTATCCTCCTCTAGATCCTATGTAGAAAGGGATAATTTGACTTCCTTTGTTTCCTGGTTTTCCTCCTGGATTGGATCCTAGGGCTTGGTGTTTTGTCATTTCTTATGTTAAGGTGTATCCTCATGATATATTCTTCATTTATTTGGCGTGGGCGGTGAAATTTTGGTAAACTCTCAAAGTAACTCTATGCTTAGTTTTTTGGTCATTATCTCCACATCACTATCACAGTCTACTTCCACCAGAGTTGCGGCATGATAGGATTTTTATGTTCTTTTTCGCTTGGGCTTTTTTTGTGGACTTGAAAAAATAGCTCCTTTTTCCTTCACTGCCTCATTGTCTGGTGGAACTTTTGTATTTGTAGTCCCTTATGGGGCTATAAGTGCGGGAATTTATTGCTTGGCTGCCTAAAGGGAAACAACTTCATTTTCATTGAGGAGAATGAGTGGTTGTACTATATTCTTCTAAGTGCATCCCTCTTTCTACAACACATGTTCGACAAGTAATTTTATGAGGCCATGATGAGATACAACATCTAGGGTTATTGGCCCTTTGAACCCATGTTTTCAATAGCATCATGCTGCAACTCTGGTGGAAGTGTTTTCAATAAATGGTACCATAGCATCTTTCAAATGTGAAGTAACATTGAACGAAGATAGCTGTGTCTTCCCATGGAGGAGGTAATGACTTCCTGTCAAATCTTGTTCCTTTCTTGACGAAATATTCCCTTGGTTATATGAACTTCCATGGAATTTCGGGGTACGAAGTCCTTCATCTATACCATATCTCGATTGAGTGAGGTAGCCCCATGAATTCAACCAAAATATCCTCTTTGATCTCCATTTGTTTTCCTAGAAACATGGAGCGCTCTTCTATGTAGATCATGGAGAATCATAACATGATCTCATTATTGTATCCATGTAATCATAAAGCATACTCCATATGGCCCGCTTATCCCAATATTTATATAACGTCATCATAAAAATCTAACAACATTAGTTTGGTCAAATATCTATGGATTAAAGATCCAACCATGCCTCATTTCATCTAGTAACTCTGAGTGTTTTCATTTTGTAGGGATATCTAATTTATGGGTTGGTGAGTTGAGAATTGTAGAAATTAAGGGTGGTGGTTATGATGGTTTTGATTACGATAATGATGTTCTAATGTGGAATTTTATGGAGGAATGATTAGACACATGCCATCAGAAATTATTTATTGTAAGTTCGTATAGGAACATGTACCTGACATAACTTACATTTAGTGTTGTACGAGTGTGGAATGGATAGAGTCTTGAAGATGAAGGATGCAGTCCCATCAATGGTTCTCGAAGGAAGTGATATATCTATGTTATAGGATTCATCAGTTAGAATTGAAAGAAAAACAGTGTTCGAAAATGTCACTTGCAAGTGGAGTCATAACAACAAGAGTTGTAGTGATGAAACTGCAAAAATCACATTGTTTCTTTATGGTGGGGATATGAATTGTTACATACATGATGGAGAGGAAAGGTGTGGATGGAAAGTGAAAAGAATGGAGTGAATATGTGAGCTGATTTAGAAGTGACGCGATTCGGAAAAATGAATTTGCAACATAGATGATGCATTATATCATATGTTTTTTAGTCACAACATTGGTGGTGCGGGGAAAAGGTGGAAAGTGGGAAGATGAATTGAGGCTACAACAGAGTTGTAGTGATAATATTCACAAAAATGAAGTTACAACAGTGAAAATAGAGTAAGATTTAGGTGAAAATGAACTTATGACTTGTGTCGAATAAAGGAAGGTCGCAGTGGAGTTGGAGCCAAGAGAATGGGAGAAGGGAAATTGGTAAACCTGTGGGAGGATTGTGGGTGGAGTAGCAATCAAAGGAATGACAATGGAATTGGAGAAATGAATATGGAACTATAGGAGGAGTAGAATCCAAGGGAACAAGAGAAAAAGTATGAATGTGACAGGGGATTTGTAGGATTGTGAGTCGTGACAACGAGAATAGTTGTGGAAATGGAAGTTGCAGCCGCATAAGTTGCAACATACGGAATGGTAGTGACACCCAGGGTTAGAATGATAGGTATTGCAAAAACAAAAATTGTTTCTATAAATGGAGTAGGAACAACCGGAGCTGCAACAAAGGAAGTTGTAGAAAGGAGAATTGTGACATAAAGAATCATAGCGATTGAAGTTGCAACAACAAGAAATGGAAGCAACATTATTCTACCCTATGGATCATGTAAAAATATTATTAGAAATAAAGAAGATTTTATTGGGAAGGATCCTAACAAAAGGATAATGAAACCATGAAGTTCTTTTCTTGTTTATTCTAGGTAGTTTTTTGGTGTTTTTTTTCGAGCTAAGCTAGATTTTTATCTTTTTTTTTGGAAAGACGGAATTGGAATTATCCACAAGGAACAAGTTCCAGGTCACTATTAGGCCATCCATTTGTAATTTTCTTCAAAAAATATTCCTTTTATAGGGGTCTATAGTACAAGAAAAGTTTTTGTCCATTATCCATTAGAGAATTCCTATCTATATCGATGTTATGATGCTTGATAGACCCACTATCATAGAGAATGTCAATCTCACATGGGCCAAGCTATTTGGTGTGAAACTTTCCTTTAAAATCTTTGAGCTTGGAATTGAATAATACTTCCCAATCTTCATCCTTGGAATCTTTTTTCTTGATAAACTTATCATTCGATTCATCCCTTTGATGTTATATCATTGTCGCTCAATGTAGGAAATCTTGTCATAGTTCATCCAACTCATTGATTTGGATTATTCTTTGTTTATGAGCCTGTCATAGTTCCAACCCAAGTTGTATTGTTATCCATTGTGTCTGAATATTGGTTTCAATGGGAAATATTTATCACTTCCCATAGAATAACACATAAGGTTTGCATCCTTTAGTATTCCTCCAGCTGATCATTTAGGCCCACAAGGATTTGGGGAGTCTATCAGCCCAATTCTTGAGGTGTAATATAACATTTTTAGTAATGATGGCCTCAAGAATATTGTTCCATTGAGAATATGGCCAAAAGTGAGAATGTTCCAGTAAAATGCCATCAACTACCATAATAAAACACTTTTCGTTACTAAGGGAAACATTTGACTCCTTTCATTTAATTAATGTCTTTTCTAGATTATCTAATGCGTCATCAAATTCGTCCCCATATGTTGTAAAATCATCCATATATATTTCCACATAGTCATGAACGCAATAATAGAATATACCTATAACGGTTCAATAAAAGGCGGCATGGGAATTGCATAACCCAAATAATAGAACAAGGTAGGCAAATTCCCCCCAAGGACAAGTGATTTTTTTTTTCTTTTGGTCTTCTAGGCAAATTTGGATCTGGTTGTATCCACAAAAAGTGTCGAGGAAAGATAAATACTTCTTTCCTGCGAGTGTGTCTAGGACCATGTCAATAAATGGTAATGTGAAGTGATATTTACATGTTTGTTTATTCAATTCTTGATAATATACAAAAATCCTCCATTTCTTGGTTTTCTTTGGTACCATGATGAGAGGGTAGACTCTTTGGCTATCAGAAATGGGATAGATGAAGATATATGTAAGAAATTTCTATAGCTCTTCTTTGACTATGTATTTCATCATCGAGTTCATCTGAAACTAAGGTAGATGAATGGGTTTGACTCCTTCATTGTTATATATATATGATGTTTACACAGATCAGGCTGGATCCCCTTCATGTCATAGAAATCCTAGGCGAAGGCATCACAGTGCTTCCAAAACATGTGAACCAGTCACTCTTTTTGTTGTTCAGATAGTCCTTAATTGATTTTCAAGGTTTTCCCTTGGCTAATTTCTATGGTTTCTATAAGGGATCCATGTTATTTTTATTGTACTCATTTTTATTCAATGGGTGAGATACTTGTGGAAGCTAAGGAAACTTGAGTCTTTGGATTCATAATATTGTCAAGAATATGTGCGTTTTGTGAGGAATATGAGGAGGCTATAAAATAATTTATCTCTCCATCCTCTTTTCAATATCATATTCCTAGGTATGGATCCATGGATAATACCTTATGGGATTCCCCTTCTTCATCACTTTCTTCTCCATCAACCAAAAGTGGTATTCCTATGTCTATGTTGGGTTTTCCAGTAGGGTAAAGAGTTAATTATTTGGTATAATTCCTGTAGGAAATAGTCATATTTCCTTATTGACAACTGATATAGGCATTGACAATGAAAAACCATGGTCGTATGAGCATTATAGGATATTGTTATGATCCAAATACTCAAAATATCATAAAATTATAGAATTACACAACATGTACAAAATGACAACATGGATCACAACTCCAATATAGATAAGTTACACAATAACTCCTTAAATAATAGGGGAACCCCCTCCAAATAACCAAATAGCTTCCATACTTCACAATTCACATCTCAATAATGAATACATGATCTCTTATATATAAATATTCACACTTGCACATGAGGCCCCTTTATCACTAGGCCGACCCTATTACATATGTATTTACACACTACATGTACATTTATCCCCCTATATTCCCCCCCTTCCCTTGGGGTCATATCATATACATTTTTCCATATATATGACCCTATTGGGTCATAACAGATACTCACCCATAGAGTCTTTAGGTTGTAGGACCATGAAGTCACTAGGATGTTCCCATGAATCCACAAAGATCACTACATCTTCTAGAATGCTTTCTGATTTAATGGTGGATCTATCAATGATTTGAAGTATAGTGGGGGTTTCCATAAGGCTTGTAATTCCTAAGGCTTGCATGGTATCACATGTCATAACATTGATGGAGGCACCTAAGTTAATTAGTGTGTTAATAATAAGTGTATTATTGATTTTCACATCAAAGAATCGATTACGAGGGTCAGAATACTTGGTGGTAAGAACTCCCCCCATCATTAGGTCTGATGGTTTCCCCATGAGATGAATATTTTGGGGATGCCTTTGTTTCCTACTGGGATTCCTCAAACAAAGTTCTCGTATTGATTTTGAATAGATAGGTACATCCTTAATGTATTGAAATAATCGTAGTTTGACACATAAATTCTTGATTTCTCCTAATAAATCAAGATTAGGTTGTATATAGGGTTTTTCTTGATTTATCCTTTCAAGATATGGTGGGTATCAAAGTACTCGATTGGATTTTTTTTGTTTTTGAAGGTTCATGAGATTTCTTTTGTTTCAATTCATCACTTGGGACCTCCTAATTTATATCTTCAATGTGAATGTCAGGTTATTCCTTGGTTAGAGTCTTCCCATAAGGTGAATATCATTATAGTCCAAGGAAGATATGGAGTAAGTTGGGTAGGTTGCAAGTCCAACTACTTGTGTTGGTTGGGATAGCCTCCCATTATTGGTTTAGCTAGGGGCTCTGTCGGTAATTGCGGTCAATGAGGGGTGGACGTAGATGCATTCACCTGAGGTGGGGGGAGAAATTGCATTGGTGGTTGTGTCATAAGTTTTTGGGGTCCTCCCATGGTGGGATTTATCCAACCTTTTTTCTATAACTCAGTGGGAGGGGGAGCTACCCATTGTTTATATTTCATTCCCCATGGTTGAGAAGAATATTGCATTGAAGGGTTAGTCCAATATGAATTGAAATATTGTTATTGGTCTTAGATCATACCTTGAGGTTTAGGCTGCTAGGGTCGCTTGTAAGAGATGCAACATAACTTTTCTGAATCTTTAGATTTTTTATAGATGGTCTTTAATCAATGAAAATATGTATGATTATGTTTATCATGGTCCTCGTTGCATACCCCAAAGACCTCAATCTGATCCAACAAACATTCTCTCTTCGTATTCTTTGTTTTACACTTCGGGAAAACGATGGCCAATGCTCATTTTAACTCCTCCTATTTCTTTTTTGTTTACACTGCATCCAGTTCGGATATCAGGGAACCAAGTATATCTATTTTCAAATATTCTAATATATTATCAATTTATTCCCTCATTACTCCACTTCCAATAACCTTTGTTATTCTTGAAAATATATCTCTTGGCCCTTTTCTTGTTTTAGATATGCCCCTAGAATACTTGTGGAAAAGTTCCAAGATAATATCATACCCCAGATGAGAGACATATCCCCCACACATAAAGTTGACGAGTTATATACAATCATCTTAGATTCCTCTTAGAAATAATACACGTCATGTTTCAGGGGTGAATCCTCCTTGTTTTTCCATTGGTAAGTTGTAAGTGAATCACTCGACCATAGTCTTCCAATATCTCATCTTCATGTTGCATCACTTTGAGCACTTATTACATTGTTTCCTTGTCTTTGACATAATATTGGTATTTGTTCTGAAATATATTTATCATCTAGTCCCATGAGCAGATGTTATCCTTTCCGATGCCCATGAACCATAGTAACAAAACGTTCTAAGTGTGGAAGGAAATATATTCAATTTATCTGCATTTGTCACATAGTCGTAGCTTCTACAAAGCAGATCAAATTCGAAGAGAAATGTATCAATATATTCTTTAGATAACCCATGAATGTTTGGAAAGGAATAGTGAGGGATGTTCTTCATCTTAGTTTCCTCATTGGTTTCTTTTATTGGGAATCCAAAATTTGTGGGTTCCTCTTTGATAATTTTGTATGCCATTTATTTTCAAGGTATGTCCTATCCTTTCAGAGGTTCCTCGAGAAAAATGAACTCTTTTGAATGATATTTCTCATTGATTGGCTCCTTTGACAGTGGTATATTGGTGTATAAATATCCTTTCACAGTCTCTGATACCTGAGGATATGCTTCAGGCTATGTTTTGGCAAACAATGTGGGTGATAAGTAATTCACTTGATGTTGTTCCTTTCCCTCTTGTGAATGAACTGCAATTCTAGCGTTTTGGGGTTTTTTGAGCTAACAAATATACCCTAATGATATCGAGATTTGCGATAGAAAATACTTAGAAAATTATCTTATAAATTATTTAAAAGGAATCATAACATCTATTCTAGTGAAATGAAGAAAAATCAATAGAATTTAAACAACACTACTTTCTTTTGACTGTACCCAAGCTTTGATGCCAAAAATGATCGACCTTTCAATTAATTCATAATTAACTTAGTAAGAGAATGAAGACTTGTAAATTTAGTTTTCAATCCAAGGATCATATGGAACTTATGCACTGTCTTGCACAATCTATGCAAGAAGAGTGTCATTTTGACTATGGCATTGTATCACTTTAAAGTAACAATTCAAAGACTCATAATACTTAATTAAGTAACCTGAGTATGCTAAAGCCTAAGTTTCTATGTAGAAATTAAATAACACTTGAAAGAATTGAAATCACACTTTCATAAATTGAAATCAAACTTGAGAGAATTTAAATCACACTTGTGGAGATTGAAATCACACTTGCGAGAATTAAAATCACACTTATGATAATTGAAATCACACTTGCAGATAATAAAATCAGACTTGCGAGAATTTAATCTTGTTCCATCATGTATTAATGACTTGCTCAATTATAATGAAGAGATTATATTGTTGCAACAATTAAGTGTTCATTTAGTCAATATTAATCCAATTTGTTCAGTCTAAAATCTCAAAGACTAATCCTAGAAGAAATAAACACACTAAGCGCAACTGCAAGCAAAGTTTCAACAATGTGAGTTGCAACACAAACATAAATATAACCAATTTAAGGTAATGCTAATCACAACAATTGAATTATGTTATAATTAAAATTTTAAGAGATGCAAGTTGTACCAATGAAAAGTGCAGAACGATTGTGACCTTTATGAGATGTTGAACTTAGAAAACCAAAGCACTCATAAATTTTAACACTCTTCTATAGATTGGGAGTTACAATTGAATGAAAGATAATTATGAAATATGAGAACTATACTATGATTCTAGAACAATAAAAAACTAGAAAACATACATAACATGTGATTAAAGTACTGGACTTGGAATTACAACAATTGAAAGAAACTAATTAATAGAACAATTGATCATAAGTAAAATGCTAATTCTAACTATATTGTTATAGGAAATACCTGACTAAGGAGGGGGGGATACCCCCTTAGGAGAGGTACTAGGCTACAAAATCATAAACACACGATCAATCATTACATCAACATGCAACTAGAAACCCATAAATGAAATTATATTGTCGTAATTTGAAAGATACAATAGAAAATTGTAATTGATAGAATAATTTCCCTTCCCTACGATATTTGGGAGCCAATGCTTTTATAAAACACAACTAATATTTTAAAATTATACCAAAAATGGATGGAAAACTATGCGAATCTAGTTTTTCATCTGGTTACAACAATTATTTCAATCACAAGTGTATGTTGACTCGATAGGTAACCGATTTACAAAATCACCTATTTGTCCTTTGTCGCCTTCCCCATGGAGATGGATTCCCAATTACTAGCTTCCAACTACTAGCTACAACATTTGACCACTGGGCTAGTGAGTTATTTATGGAGCGGAAACATGAGAACCGTTCTTGTAGTTTTAACTATTTTGTTTGGAATTGTAGCAACTGTGAATGAACCTTGAGTTGCAACAGTTGGGTTTTTCACCTGAAATTCCAACAACTTGCATTGTGCCTCAAAATGTATCAGCTTAAAGTTGCAACAAAGAGGTGTTGTGGCTACTTGGAGTGTTGCAACTACTAGACTCTTGTGAAGCAATGTTAGTTACTAATAGTAATGAGTCCCTCCCTAAGAATCATGCAAAAAAACTTTAATAATGGCATATGGGGTAGGATTCATACCTCTGGTGACAAATGAGGTGAACTGGATAATGGAAGAATAATAAAAGGAAGTGATAAAGGGAATATGTTAAGAAAAAAGGTATAGACGAGTGCTGAAAGTATGACATTTTAGGCACCCATCAGTATGCATGAACATGTCTATCAAATTATGTCCCTCGAATGTAATTTATATGTCATATCAACAAAGGAAAACTCTTTAGGAGGACCCAATGTAAATTAAATGAATGCTTAGAAAAAATTAAAATAATTTAGTAGGATATAACAAGAATAAATTCATGTGTATTCATGGAAACCAAAATCGCATCAAAAGAGATGAGCAAAATCACACATGGCATAAAAATAGAAGAATTTACACAACATGAAATAACATTAATTTTGAATATTCATAAATAAGGATAGAATAATTATCTTTTAATAGGAATGGGTCAAATAAATTGGCTAGGTAAGAGCAATTTTCCACCCAACCATAAGTATCCAATGTAGATACCAACCAAAAGTCAAAATATAAGTCAAACCATATGAAGTAACCAAGGTACATGATTCTCTCTCTCTCTCTCTCTCTCTCTCACACACACACACACACACACACACACACAATGAAACCCATATACTCTCATTATCAACCAATCCACTTAGTTCAAAGAATTGCATGTATATCATATACCCATCAAGAACTAAGGGACTCTCTTCTACTCACCCACACAACATAAGAAAAATATTATACTTCATTACTCAACAATTCCTCATGGATATTATTCCCTCTAGTGTGGGTAGAAAGAGCTCAAATTGGATTATTATTTCTGAGAATTTCATGCAAGAGAAATACATGTCTCATAGGCATCCAATCAATAGAAAATTCATAGTGGGTGAAGGGTTCTTGACTTTCCCAACCTCTACACTCACCTACAACCAACTATATTTTATCCCATCTCTACAATTTCCTCTTCACAATGTTGATAATGCTTAATTTGTAGCTCAGTAATAGTTAGCAACATTACTTATAACTAGAGGAATGTAGGACTCTTACAATTCCGACATCGATTGTACTCAATCCATGCTCCCATAACTATGTGATAAATATTTCCCTACGAACCTCTTACATGCATTCAAATATCGGTTTATAATTCAAAGGAGATCGTTTCCTTTATGTAAGGCACATGGAGGAAGAAATATTAGTTCTGACACTTGATGATAGAAAATTTATTTTCCCATAGGCCACCTTTCCTCTTCCCCTCTATTTGAATCATATCACCTCACATAATCAACACAACCATATTGGGCCATTATGTATTATATAAGGGTAAAATCATGAAGATGGGTAACACTTTTGCTTGTTTTATGACAAAAAAAACTGTATTTTCACAAGTTCTTTAACTTCCGGCATACAAAAGTATTTTTTTTTATTTTGAATTTCACTTCATAGTAAAAACAAAACTTGTGAATAATTTTGTTATATTTTTAATGACTATTTTTCAATTTTTTTTTATAAAGATTTGATATGTCAATTTGACAATTGTTTAACAGTATGTTCCTTAAACATGAAAGGAATGATAATGAGTTATTGTTTTCCACAACAATGTATCTATTATTAAACTTATGTTT
>ML777322.1:695801-709263 GCA_009831015.1 Picea engelmannii
TACAGGGATATGTTGATTCAGATATGGCAGGTGATAAAGACAGCAGGAGGAGCACCACAAGGTATGTTTTTACTATAGGTGGAACAGCAGTAAGTTGGATTTCAAAACTGCAAAAGGTTGTTGCACTTTCAACAACAGAGGCAAAGTATGTTACTGCTACAGAGGCTAGTAAAGAGATGATTTGGTTACAAATGTTTATGCAGGAATTGGGAAAGAAGCAGGAGAATAGCAGGTTGTACTGTGATAGTCAGAGTGCCATTCACCTTGAAAAGAACTCAGCCTTCCATTCAAAGACTAAGCATATATAGTTGAGGTACCACTTCATACGATCCTCCTTGGAATATGGACAATTGAAGATGGAAAAGATACACACTAGCCAGAATCCTGCAGACATGTTAACAAAGGGAGTAACCAGGGAGAAACAGAGTTCTTGCTCAGTTTCAGTTGGTATTCAAGAATGAAGATGAATATGAGAAATTTTCCAGGTCCAAGAAGGTTCGGAGTCCAGCATATGTAGCAGCTATGGAGTTGTTGAGATCAGTCTCCAAGTGGGAGATTGTTGGTTATGGAGCCTGATTATCTTCCTGATTCAGAGGTCGTTGCTTTCAGTCGTGTTTATACCCCATGAAGTATTTACACCCTAGAAGTATGTACACTCTTCCACGTGGGGGAGTGTAGAGGGGGGTAACCCCCTCTACGGGGTCCGGGGGGTCCATCCCCCTAGCTGGGGGGTCTGGGGGAAAGCGGGCCCCCAGCGAGGGTTCGGGGGCGAAGCCCCCGAAGAAAAAATTTCCTTATAAAAGTATATTGTAATTTCATTGTAAATCTGGACCGTTCATTATAAGGTCGCAGATCTAACGGTAGAGATTATGTTAGGGTTTTTGCCCTAGAAGGCAACCCTCTTTTATGAGGGAAATGTATTGCGGCTATGTATGAGGGTGAATATTGTATTCTGAGAGAGGAGACTGTGAGAGAAAGAAGAGGAAGTTACAGCGGGTTTTGTTGTAGGTTGTATCCCTTCATTTGTTGGATAATAATAAAGGAAGGACCTGGCAATTTCTCTGGTGGACGTAACCCACACTGGGTGAACCACGTAAATCTGTGTCTCTCTTGTATTGTGTGTCTGCTATGTTTTGTTTCTGCATTTGTTTTATTTTATTTCTCCGCGGTCCTATTTTTCTAACACTAAAGGCAAGATTCCTTACTAAGTTATACATTCATCCTTTTTCCTTACGTTTCCCCTTTTCTTTAAGTTTCCCTTTTTCTTTAAACTTTCTATTTCTTTTAAGTTTCACCCTTTTTCCTTTTTGACTAAAAATCAATTTAGTAGGTGTAGAGAAAACAACCATTTACCCTTTTTCCTTTTTGACTAAAAATCAATTTAGAAGGTGTAGAGAAAACAACCATTTACCCTTTTACCTCTTTACTTAAAAATTAATTTAGCAAGTGTAGATAAAAAGAACCATTTACCCTTTTTCCCTTTTTAATTAAAAATTAGATTAGCAAGTGTAGATAGAAAAAAACAACCATTTACCCTCTTTTCTTTTTTAACTAAAAATTAAATTAGCAAATGGAGATGAAAACAACCATTACTCTTTTTTTTTAAATTTAATCCCCCATTATAATTTTGAGTTTAATATATGGGTTTGAATTTCTTACATTTTTATTTATTGTTATTATTTTTTGACCACATGTTGTACTTAGACCTAGGTTTTAATGTCACTAGGATGGGCGACATTTTATTATTAGGAAAAATTTGGTTTTAAACCTTACTTATCACATCATTCATTTTAAGGCCGACTAGGTTTATTCACTTACCCATTAAAATCATGACATGCCCTTTAGGATGGACTACGTGCTCCAAGGGTGCCACTCGCCTCCTCCCATTTTCCTGGCGTGATGTGCCCTTCACAATGCACTACGTGCTCCAAGGGTGCCACTCATCTCTTTATGTTTTCCTTGGACGAAGTTCCCTTCAGGATGCAGTACGTGCTCCAAGGGTGCCAATCACCTCTTGAATGACTTTGGTAGATGTCAAACCCGTGGAGTCAATACTATGCAAAGTGATCTTATGGGAGACTAAGGGCCTCTAAGGAATAAGGCCCCTACATTATTGCATGCCCCATAGAATCATTGTGAGTGACTGTCACAGTCTTTCCTCATGGCATCATGGGTCTTCTCGAGCTAGGTAATCGTTAACCTACAAGTCAATCCACGATGAGAGTGCTATTAGGTTGTGGCAGGGATGGTCTCTCTACTCCACACCTCTCCCTCAAGTCTCTAGCTGTCGTGCATGGTCTCTCTACTCCATATGTGAGTCTGGTCGGAAAGAGATCATCACCCTCCATCCATTAGTGAATCATGTCACCAATAATAATCAATCATCATAACATCTAATCATATGTACATATCTCACATCAACAACATCCAAACCCAATAGTCCACTCCCTAAATCAATCCAGAGTCCAAGGGTTTTCATCGATGCCTCTACATCCTCGAGGTCCAAATTCCTGCACACTCAGGAGAACCCAATCAATATCATAGCATCAAATCCATAATAGAATATCATCAAATCCGTAATATCTCATAATCATAATCAAAACGACCAATATATATAATAACCCAAATCACTTGCAAGAAAGTGTCCTCAAAGAATAAGTTCGCTTAGTGCACGCAAGAATGGGATATTACATACACCTCCTCTTGGTTTAAACTTCATCCCAAAGTTTCACAGTATATAAGGGCCGAGATAAAGTGTATCATAGTAACATAATTCTATCTATCAAAAAAAATGGAAATTGTTGGTGCATATCATATGCGTCCTCCTAGGTCACCGAGTGCAGACTATAGTTGTCCCACTGGACCTTGACCTAATATATTGTTCGACACCATAGTTGTCGAATACGATGATCCAAAATGCAAACTTGCTTCACCGTGAGAGAACCCTCATCATATACATTCAAATAAATCACGTCAATAATATGTGTAGGATCACTAATATAATGTCTCAAAAGAGATACATGAAAAACATCGTGCATACACCTCAAAGAATCAGGCAAGGCTAGTCGATAGGCCATGGGCCCCTTCCTTTCCATGATCTCAAAAGGTCCCATGAACCTAAGAGAGATTTTAGCACCCTTTCCAAACTTGATCAAACTCTTATGTAGTTTCACCTGCAAGAAGACTCGATCACCAAGTTCGTAACTATGGTCGACATTATGTGCATCGACATAACTCTTCTGTTGATCCTATGCTTCCTTGATCCTTTGTCTTATTGTTTGTATTTGATATTTCATTTCCTGGATAACTTATGGTCCCACCAAGACCCTATCCTTAACACGATCCCAACTCAAAGGCATTTGACATGGCCACCCATAAAGAAACTCGAAAGGCGCCATCTTAATGGTTCTTTGATAACTGTTGTTATATGAGAATTCTACTAGTGGAAATAATTCCTCCCGGCACTTTTTTTGGTCCATCACGTACATACACAACATGTCCTCCAAGATTAGGTTTTTTCATTTGGTCTGTCGTTCTGTCTCTGGGTGATACGTGGTACTAAATTTAAGTTGGGTTCCCAAGGCTTGTTGGAAACTAGTCCAAAATTGTCAAGTAAACACCGATCCTCAATCGGATATAATCCTCTTAGGCAGACCATGTAGCCTCACAATATTGATGATGAAAACACTAGCTATGTTAGGTGCCTGATATGTCATATGCACAGGAATAAAATGAGCACTCTTCATCAAAGTGTCGAATACCACAAAAATCGATTCATGTCTCCTTGTCGTCGTTGGCAATCCAACAATGAAATCCATCGAAATGAGATCCCATTTTGATTCTGGAATCGCATGTGGCTATAGTAATCATGTCGGATCTCTATGTTTAGACTTCACCTTCTAACATTCTAGACATCTTGCCACGTAGTTGACTATGTCTTCCTTCATTAATTTCTAGAAGAATAAGGGTTTAAGGTATGCCCTCCTCTTCGTGACTCTTGGGTGAGACATGTACATGAGTCTATGAGCCTCATTTAGTTAGAAATGCCTCAACTTGTCATTGAGTGATACGCAAATTTGATTTTTAAATATCAATAATCATTCATCATCAAATGTAAATACTTCAAATATTGGTACCATCATTGTGTTATGTCCGATAAAAACCTTGGCCTCCTTGTACCAATCATCATTGTGTTGTAAATTTAGAATAGTTTCACGTAGATTCATCCGAAGATGCATCAACAAAAATATGTGTGGTCTTTGACTCAATGCATTTGCCACTCTTTTCATTATACCTTTTATGTAAATAATCTTTAAATTGTACTCGCTAATAAATTCCAACCAACGTCCTTGTCGCGCGTTCAAGTCGTTTTGTGTAAAGATGTGTTGTAGTCCATAATGGTCCATTTTTAGTTTGAAATTATGTCCAATAAGGTAGTGTCTCCAAACTCTCAAGGAATATACAATGTCTAACAACTCCAAATCGTGCATTGCATAGTTCTCCTCATGCCTTCTCAACTTTCTCGAGATGTAAGCGAATACTCTACCGTCTTGCATCAAGACTCTGCCTAAGCCTTCCTTGGATGCATCAGTGCATACCAAGAATTATGCATCCATGCCTAGGACCTTTAGTATCAGTTTTTTTGTCAACAACTCCTTGAGCCTTTGAAATGCTTCTACACATTTCTCGGTCCAAACAAACTTCTTGTTCTTCTTCTACAATTCCATGATCGGATTTGATATCTTCGAAAAACCCTTGACGAACCGTCGATAATATCCCGTTAAACCAATGAAGCTCTGCACTTAGGGGACATTCATCAGTGCAGGCCATTCAATAATATCATCAACCTTTGATATATCCACGACGATACCTTCACCAGAGTTGGCATGCCCTAAGTAGTGAATATTCGATTGATAAAATGAGAATTTAGACAATTTCCCATACAATTTGTTCTCTCGTGGAAACTGTAGTACCAAGCGCAAGTGTTCATCATGCTCCTCCATCATATGAGAGTAAATCAAAATATCATCAATGAATACTTGGACGAAATTGTCCAAGTAATCGCAGAACACCCCATTCATCAAAATCATAAATACCCTTGGGGCGTTCATCAGTCCAAATGGTAAAACAATAAACTTGTAATGTCCAAACCTCATCTTAAACACAGTCTTAGGGACATCCTCCTCCTTGATATGTAACTAGTGATACCCTGATCTCAAGTGGATCTTTTAAAACACCTTCATGCCTTTCCTGTGATTGAACATATCATCAATCCTTGGAAACAACTAATTATTCTTGATCGTTGCCTTGTTTAATTGATGGTAGTCAATGCAGAGTCTCCAGGACCTATGCTTATTTCATATGAAGATAACAGGCGCACCCCATGGTGACAAATTTGGATGTATAATTCCTAGGTCCAACAACTCCTTTAGTTGCATTTTCAACTACTATAACTATGAGGTCGACATCCGATAAGGTGTTTTTTATATCAATTTAGTCCCTGGTTTTAGGTCTATGGTAAATTCCAACTCCCTCTCCAGAAGAATCCCAGGTAACTCCTTAGGGAAGATGTATGAAAACTCTCTCACCATCGAAAGTTATTCTACACCTTACACTACTCCCTTCTAGTTTAGCGCAAGGATCGCATAAAGCTTACATCCCTTGTGCATGCTCTTCTGTAGCTGCAAAGAAGAGATGAAACTCAAGGAGACTCCCTGGTTCCAACCTGTAATCACGCGACTCTGTCCCTCATCGTCAACCAAGATCAATCCTTTTGTCTTATAGACGAGTATTGCCTCACACGATTCCAACTAGTCCATACCGATCATGACGTCATAAGATCTTAATATCATGACATACATGTTCACCCTAGTGAAAAAATCTCCCCTCTTAAGGCTACAACCCATAACCTTCTCACCAACCTTATTTTTGGTTCCCAAAGCCATTTCTACAAAGATAAAATCATCATGTTTGACTTCCTTTACGTTAATTATCTTTAGCACTGCCCCATAAATGAAACTCTCTGTAGCACCTTGATCTATCAAAATATTAAGGGTTTGGTCAATGACAATACCTGACGTCTCAAGCAAAGTCAATTGGTGCTTTTCCTAGTGGTTATTCACCGCTACATGCATCCAATGGGCCTTTCCCAAATCTCCCATGATAGTGGGTCCAACTGATCCAGATGCTATATTCCTCTCCACTGGGAAGTCACATTGGTAATATGGCTCCGCACATGTCCAACAACCTTTCTTCATTCCAGTACTCCTGGTACCAGAAGTTTAAGATGACGGCTCACCGGCCTAGAAACTTGGCATGTTCTGTTGAACAGGCCTAAACTGTTGTTGTTGTCATCAACAATTCTACTAGTGCTATGGCCCTCAGTAAGGAGTCTACTATCGAGGCGCTAGTCATCGATTTGTAGTGAAAGGGGATCCTCTCTCGAAGCCACGATATCATGGTGTATGTCTAGCTGGTGCCTGATGTTATTGTGCACTAGATGACAGCTACCCTGTTGGCCTTGCTGGAGTCCTTCTATGAACCCCATTGATAAGCTCCTCCTCTGCTATGAGGGCCTTCTGAATGAAATCATGCAAGGTGTCAGCTCCTTAACCTCATATCTATCCAAACAGATGATCAATGACTCAAACATCCCCTAAACTGACCTCATCATTACAACCACATCATGTAGAACTATCTATTCCTGCCTAAAAACATGTTCATGTCCTTGGGGGTTATACCCCTCAGGTGTGGATGCTACTGGGAGTGTCACACCTCCTCCCCTAGAACCCTGTCGTCTTCCTCCACGACGTCCTCTAACCATTATTACCTACACTAATACAGATTAGTTTAATTAGCAACATTATAATCAATATAAAATCAATGAGATCCATAGTGATCCCAAGTCATGAGTTGAACCCACTCTGATACCATATGTAACGACCCCATCGTTATTACTATAGTGACACAAACAAGTGCAATTTTGTTTTGTGTGAAGTAAGAAAGAAACAATGACAATAGTTAGATGATAGAACTTGATGATGAACACAATGCATATAGATCAGGTAATAAACAACAACGAATCATCACACTAGCACATCATGCAACTGGGTGAAACATGTGATAATAAATAGACCAACAAAACCGACTACCCGCCTGACACAAGCAAGACAACACCCACAAGCTAAAGGAAAACATCAACAAGATGAACAAAGATGATACAACATCATATCTCTCTGTCCTATCAATCCTAAATATAGTCACAAGATACAAATAATGTTTACATGAATAGTTCTATGGAACCCTCCTATTATATATATATATATATAATTAATCAATTAATTAATTAATTTTTTTTTTTTCCTAGGGCATGTTTCCCCACTTTGACACAAGACCAAATGCACATTTAAGCTATAACTAGCCCATTGTTTTCTTCATGCGAAAGTTACCTAGCCTTACATACATCAAGTGTAGGTCAACAATCTAATAAATTCAATAAGGAATGGAATGATAAGGAACCTCATAATGTTGAATTAATGTGCCCCGAATATGTCAATGCATCAATTAATTGATAATTTCATATAGATGGAATGGGATGATGTTGCTAGTTACATGCTCTACCTAGAAAATAATCTATTTTCTTAGTAAGATTGTAACGACCCCATTGTTACAACTATAAGTGACATAAGAAAGTGAATTTTTTTTTTTGAAGTACGAAGGCAACAACAACAATAGTTAAATGACACAACCTGGTGATGAGCACAACACACACAGATTAAACAACAGACAACAACGAGTCAACACACTAGCACATCATGCAAGTGGATGAAACATGTGATAATCAATAGACCGATAAAAATGACTACCCGCTCGACACAAGAAAGACAATGACTACAATCTAAAGGAAAACATCAACAACCCAACACAATGGCTTCAACGACCAAGAACTAGAAACCTCTACGTCATGCAAAACCCAACGCCTTAAAGCGTTACAAAACCAAGTATCAACATCCATTACAATGAACAATATGTCCACATCAGAAACAAAAGACTCTGGCTTGGTTATCATTTGCGTCTATACATCAGGGCGTGCAAAGATCCCCTCATGAGGAATCATGTCATCACAAGGCGATAGGCGTGACAGTAACCATGGTGCAACGTAATATTTCTAGACGCTTTACCCAAGCTAAATTCAACGCGCTAGGAGACCGAATTAATTTTATAAACACATGACGATTAACCCTAGAACCCAATCGACAAGTCAACAAGATGCAAGGGAATATGATGACTATAACATTCATACAACACATTAATTTCCTTGCCCAACAAAAACAATCTTTACACATTAAAATAATTATTATCAAACAATTGGTTCATTGTAACTATTTTCCAATTCCGATATTATATAAGTGTTTTCCTAAGGGTAGATTTGCCATCTTTTGTACATAAACAAATATGGAACATGTATCTTAAAACAATATAAAACATGTCTTTTAAAATTGAATATGCTATCTTTTAAACTGAAACAATATAATAAAATTTCTATATATGGAATGCATTTAAAATTGCTATCTATATAATCTATATATTGATATTACTGTATCACATTAGATATAAAAACATTGTCATTACATATTAAATTCGCTAGTTATACACAACATACCACACATTCGAAAAAATCATTGTTATTACCTATATCTCTATAACACATAACATATTAAGTTGCTAACACTAAGATCGCTTATAATTATATCACCGTAACACATTAGATATAATAACGTTGTCAATAAATATTAATAATATTGTTGTCAATATATATACAAAGTCACTATCTAAATACGATTAAATCACATGAGATAAGAAATCGTATGATATAAATCAATTGTATGGTGTATGCAAATAAATCAGAGAATATATATAAGTAAATCACATGATATAATTGATTGTGTAGAAAAGATGAATTGTTGGGTAAAACTGATGAATCGCTTTGTTAAAGAAAAATGAAATCGCTATGTTAAAAGAATTTAAAAAGGGAGATAACAACTTTATCAATCGAAATCTCCGCTAGGTAAAATCATTGTGGTAAATGCATGTAAAAAGAAGATATGAACTCTATCAAAACGAAATTTATTCTAGGTAAAATCATTGGGGTAAATGCATGTAAAAAGGAGATATGAACTCTATCAAAACAAAATTTCTGCTAGGTAAAATCCCTGTGGTAAATGCATGTAAAAAGGAGATATGAACTCTATAAAAATGAAATTTCTACCAGGTAAAATCAATGTGGTAAATTCATGTAAAAAGGGAGATAAAATCTATATCAAACGAACTCTCTGCGAGGTATCATCACTGGGGTAAATTTGTAGTCAATATATATTAAAAATGTTGTTACAGTATACAAAATCGCAGTCACTATGTATTACAATAGTAGTTACTACATCTTAAAAACGCAGTCAATATATTACATTGCAGTCAATACATGTAATTCGCAGTCAAATTACCAAACCAAACACTAGGATTCATCATTAAAATTGCAGAGATGATACCAAAAAAAGTGTTGGGATTTGTCAATAAAATCGCATAGGTTATACCAATCAAGCACTCGGTAATATGCCAAGAAATTGCAAAGACAAAGCGCATAGATAATAAAAACAAATTGCAGAGACTAAATGATCAGAGATTAATCAAGAAAAAGGAAAAGATACTCAGCACAAGAAGGCACAAGACTAATCATTTGGCAATGGATCAATCAAAACACATAGATACTCATTCACATGAAGGTGCAATGAATTAAAATTTATCATAAGAGAAAAACACAGAGATACATAATCGTTTGATAACTCGGTGAAATTTATCCTTCACTTATTATCCATTCACAGGAAAGAAAGTCATTTGAATCTATAGGTATTTAAACACCAGAGTGGCGACCATTGATTCGTCTCCTTGTCGAATGCTCAAGCACAGACTAATAACTAAAGGAGTAAGGAACAAAAGATAAAAAAATCAAATTGTCTTCACTTTAATCAATAAAAACAAATGCAGAGAAGTCATTGCAAATAGAGGTTGGGTTCACCATGGGAAATCAATTCAGAATACAATGAGCAAGGCGATTCAAAATATCGTAGGAAGTTAGGTGCAAGAGAACTCATGGTGATGAAATGTTCAACCGAGCACAGAAAAATAACATCTGAAAATTAAATTTCATTGCAAGTAACAACTTTAACACGTGCACCTTATCCAAACATGAATTCTCTGAAGCTATTGTCTCGTGCACGCTCCGTCCAACTCCCTCTTACCAATCGATGTGCCCCAACGGTACCTCCAAGACAATGTTAGAGGTACTTTTCTTCCCCATGAGCCCCCCGAGATGCAAAGGGGCCACACACACAATACCAGAGAATGATAGTACCCAACTCACCTCATAAGGTCAAGATACCACTTGTTAACTGAGTTGGGTAACCCAACTCCCAAAAGAGAAATTTCAGTCAAGGTAAAATTTCAGCAGCATAACGTTATGTAAAATGATCAACTCCATACTACTCCTCCTCCATCCTTTTTATAGATTTTCTAAGTAATTAGTTTCCCAAATTCTCATTATTTTTTTTTCAGTTAATTAATTTCGAAAAACCTCCCCCGTACACATGTCACCTAATCCCCTAGTTGCACCAGAAAATCAATTTTATTAACTAATTTATTATTCCTATTTCCCTCACCCACCTAAAGCATTCCTAAAAACGCTCCTCAGTGTCTCAAAATTCCCTTACACTTCTTAAATGACTTACACCTTACTTAATTCCTATTTGAGTTCATAATTAGAAAGTCCTAAAGGAAAGATTCCTTACTAAGTTAGACACTCAACTTTTTTCCTTACGTTTCCTCTTTTCTTTAAGTTTCCTTTTTTCTTTAAGTTTCCTCTTTCTTTTAAGTTTCCCCCTTTTTCTAAAAATTAATTTAGCAGGTGTAGAGAAAACAACCATTTACCCTTTTTCCTTTTTAAATAAAAATTAATTTAGCAGACATAGATAAAAACAACCATTTATCTCTTTTCCCTTTTAAATTAAAAAATTAGTTTAGCAAGTGTAGATAAAAAAAAACAACCATTCATCCTATTTTATTTTTTAACTAAAAATTATAGCAAATGTAGATGAAAACAACCAGTACTCCTTTTTTAAAAATTTAATCCCCCATCATAATTTTGACTTTAATATATAGGTTTGAATTTCTTCCATGTTTATTTATTATTATTTTCTTTTGACCACATGTTCTACTTAGACCTAGTTTTTAATTTCACTAAGTTGGGTGGCATTTTTTTATTAGGAAAAAATTAATTTTAAACATTACTTATCACACCATTCATTTTAAGGCTGACTAGGTTTATTCACTTACCCGTTAAAATCGCAACGTGCTCTTCAAAATGCACTACATGCTTCACAGGTGCCACTCGCCTCCTCTCATTTTCCTTACACAATGTGTCTGTCAGGATACACTATGTGCTCCAAGGGTGCCACTCACCTCTTTTTATTTTCCTTGCACGACGTGCCCTTGAGGACACACTACATGCTCCAAGGGTGCCACTCGCCTCTTGACTGGCTTTGGTAGACGTCAAACCCCTAGAGTCAATACTCCACCAGGTTATGTTGTGGGAGACTAAGGGCCTCTAAGGAATAATTCCCCTTCTTTATTTCTTGCCACTTAGAATCATGATGAACGACTGTCATAGTATGCCCTCATGGCATTGTGGGTCTTCTAAAACTAGGTAATCATTAACCTACATCTCGAGCCACAACGGGAGTGCTAGTAGGCTGTGGTAGGGTTGTTTCCACACCTCTCCCTCAAGTCTCTAGTATTCGTGCATGGCCCCTCTACTCTATCTATGAATCTGGTCTGGAAGCTATCGTCAGCCTGCATCCACCAATGAATCATGTCAGCAATAATAATCAACCATCATAACATCTAATCATATGTACATATGTCATGTCAACAACATTCAAACACAATAGTCCACTCCTTGATTCCATCCAGAGGCCAAGGGGTTTCATCGATGCCTTTACATCCTCGAGGTCCAAATTCCTGCACATTGAGGAGAACCCAATCAATATCACCTATCTATGTAAATATAACCAAATAACATGTCATCAAATCCATAATATCTCATAATCATAATCAAAACGACCAATATATATAATAACCTGGATCACTTGCAATAAAGTGTCCTCAAAGAATAAGTTCGATCACTGCACACAAGAGAGGGATGTTACAAAGTTGATTTGTTCAACTGAGCTAGTCGACTCTATGTGTAGGTCGATTCCTCCAACATTAAATATAAAAATCCTATCAAACCCTTTTTTATTCGATGGCATCATTAGCTTAGCACTTATACAACTATATGATTATAGATTCTAGCCAACAACCTTTCAACCTTTATTTTCATAGTACAGAAATAAACAATGAAATTACTTTTCAAACGCACTAGAAGATAAATCATTCCAATGCGGGAAATGGAGTTGTCCTCCTTACAACATCTAAATTTCAATCCAACAATATGTAATGGGAGCATAAGATGAAATAAGGAAGGTTCCAAACAATTTGATAAAACAATTACATATGTATTTAAACAATTGAACTATCATACTACACTGCATGCAAAGTCAATGAGAGAGAATACCATCTATTTCTAGGAAACAATCTCACCCAATTGGTGCACACAACCTCAAGAATGATGCACACAACAAAAAGAACCACTAAAATGTTGTGTTTATGATTTTTGTAGGTGCATTCGGCCTGTGCAAATTCCCAATGGCCTCCATAATTGATAAGAAAATAGTAGTCAGTGTTGATTAAGGTTGGTTGTCATTGATGTCAACCCTTGAAGAAAGACCCATAGCACAGAGGTTTGGGTAATGGACCCATAGCACAAAGGTTTGGGTAATGGACCCAATAGTGTTTGATTTAAATATGACTCATTATTGTTTTTTCATGAATGATAAGAAGTAAATATGGATGAACTCCAAAGTGGTCCCCTTATGGTGAAAGCCCTCACGGGAAGACGCTTTGTGGGGTAAGAGAACCCATGCTTAATTATGGAATAATGAGATGAAAGAAAGTGAATTTGTCAGGGAAAATATCCTAGATGGATAGTTCTTGTCATGTCATTTCCGGTGGTATGTGGAATGTCACATAATTACTCATGGTTAGAGAGTTATGGCCATGAGAAGTTGGAGACCCTAGGTTTGGGTAATGGAGCCAAGTTTGTTTTATGGGTAACGGTATGAGTTATGATATATTTTCAAATAATACTATTCTATATGGATAGTACATTGCATGCCATTTTTAGTGGTATGTAGAACATCACATAACTCCTCACGGTTTGAGAGTTATGGCCTTACGAAGTTGGAGGACCCTCATATGTCATCTAGAAGCCCCAAAAGGTCAAAGTAATCAAAGTGGTTTAAGAGATTTTAAA
>ML777322.1:715254-744877 GCA_009831015.1 Picea engelmannii
ATTGTTTTTTCATGGTTGATAAGAAGTAAATATGGATGAACTCCAAAGTGGTCCCCTTATGGTGAAATCCCTCACGAGAAGACGCTTTGTGGAGTAAGAGAACCCATGCTTAATTGTGGAATAATGAGATGAAGGAAAGTGAAGTTGTCAGGGAAAATATCCTAGATGGATAGTTCTTGTCATGTCATTTCTGGTGGTATGTGGAATGTCACATAATTCCTCATGGTTAGAGAGTTATGGCGATGAGAAGTTGGAGACCCCGGGTTTGGGTAATGGACCCAAGCTTGTTTGATGGGTAATAGTATGAGTTATGATATATTTTCAGATAATACTATTATATATGGATAGTACATGTCATTCCATTTTTAGTGGTCTGTAGAACGTCACATAACTCCTCACGGTTTGAGAGTTATGGCCTTACAAAGTTGGAGGACCCTCATATGTCATCTAGAAGCCCCAAAAGGTCAAAGTAATCAAAGTGACTTAAGAGATTTTAAAAGGTAAATAATAAAGTGAAGTGATGAGTGTATTATAATTCAAAGTGAATAAAAAATAAATTATTTCAATAATAATTTTAATGGAGAAATTAGAAGTGGACCCAACCCTAAAATAAGGAAAGTGGGGCCAAGTGACCTAGAAGATGTTTTTAAGGAAGCTACTTGGAGAGTATAAATAAGAGGCAAGGCTCTTTCATTTGAATCACACTTGAGAATATTGAATATCTATAGGTGTTTGAGGTTTACAAATGATAAATAAGCCGAAATTCTAAGGAAAGTGAAGAAAATAAGGCCGAAATGCAAGGAAGGATAAATTCTTTTGATGGTGTTTTTTAAGGTATGTTATTTTCAGGTCATCTCACCATTTTTTCTATAACATTTTTTCTATAATGATTCATATTCTGAAATTGCTATGCAAGTGAGAAAACATATCCAAGTATACATGGTTAATACTATAGCTTGTGGGTCATTGTATTTTGGGAGTTACACTCTGTGGAAAATAGGGTTTGTGGCCAATCCTGAAACTAGTCAAAATCAGGTGTTTCGGGTAAAAACATCATAACTTCTTCATAATAGATCAAAATTATGTGAGACAAAATGTTTTGGTTAGGGTACTGTTGGTGGTATTATTTGTAATAATTTAAGATAATTTCATCAAATATTTTGTGCAGGGAACGCTCTACAAGGTCGCTCTCTAGAATAAGCCAAAATTCAGCAAGGTATGCCATTTTTGCTATAACTCCTTTTCTGAGAGGTTCCAAGTAGTGTCACTTGGAGGAACTGCATAAAACAAGCTGAAGAACATTGTATATTAGTTTCATATATTTATACATTACTGGTTCAAATTTATGATTACTTCAAGTTAGGGTTGTTGACTAATCCAAAACTAGACATGTGAGACTAAAGAAAAGTTTGATGAAAATGCTAGTGTCTTGCTGTTAAATTTAAGGAAGGTTTGCAGGAATGTGATCAGATACACCAGGTCTATTATAGAGCTACAAATCAGATTTTGATTATGAAATTGATGAGGGATTTTGGTTGAGGTACATGTTGAGTACATGGTTGAGACAATAGTTGATGAGTTGGAACATACATGAGGTGTATAGTTGATGATGTTGGTACATATTGACGAGTCATAGTTGATGAGTAGTTGACACATGATTGGTACATATTTGGTACATGGTTGGATGCACTTATTTATGGTACAAGTTGATTACATGATTGTGCATGGTTGATGCACTTCTTTATGGTACAACTTGATTACAGGTTGGTGCATGGTTGATGCACTTGTTTATGGTACAAGTTGATTATAGGTTGGTGCATGGATGATGCAATTGTTTATGGTACAGGTTCATTACAGGTTGGTGCATGGTTGATGCACTTGTTTATGGTACAGGTTGATTACAGGTTGATGCACGATTGATGCATGGTTCAGATTTATTGGTGAAGGTTTACAACGGTATATCTCACAGTGATAGTGTGACAGTGGATCCATCATTCTGCTTCTACTTCAAGGTGGAAGGACGGGGCAAGGACAGGTGGTTGTAGCCACCTTCCGGTTGTAGCCGAAGAACATAGGGGGTTGTAGCCTCCTTCTAGTTGTAGCGAGAGAATTAGGGAGTTAGAGCTTCCCTCAGGTTGTAGCCTGAGAAACTAGGGGGTTGGAGCCTCCTTCCAGTTGCAGCTGGAAAAAAAAGGAAGTTGGTGCTTCCAATGAATGTAATTCTTCAAGACATATAAGAAAAATCATTCCATGGTTTTCTCTCAATTTGGGTTTCCACGTAAAACACTGGTGTACTATGTATGTGTATGATTGTTCATTTGTTCATTGCTTATTTACTCTGCAGTTATTGGATAATAATTCTTCATTGATATAGCACTTGGATTATGTGGTTAAAAGGGACTAAATTTCTCTATTACTTATTCACACACCCCCCCCCTCTCAGTAATCCAACAGTTAGGAACAAACATAACCCGATAGACTCAATGAACAGTACTGGATGGAAATTAGGCATAGAATTAGATGTTTTAGGAAAACAATTCCAACAACCAATTCCTAAGAGCCATTAATTTTTTGGTATTCACACAAAAGTAATGGAAATTGAAAATTGATTTTTCAGTAATAGGTATTAGAGATACTATCTGAAATTTGTCATATCTCACCTTCAAAAGACAATTGGGAACATAATATATTAAGTTTGAGTGGCCAACAATTAAGTGGATGTAATGAACAAGACTATTCAAACCATGAATAAGAAACAATAATCTCAGATGCAAGACTAAATATCACGATCACATAGAAATATAAAAGTAATTCTAACTTCAAATGTTTGTTCAGTTATCATTTCAGGGATCTACAATTTAATTCATAGCTTCCTATGCATTTTTCTCTCTTGACAAACAAAAATTCCTTTGACACTGAAAGTATAAGAACAAAGAGAAAGATGAGGTAATGGGAAGGCCAAAAGAATAACCTTTCATTTCTCATTCCTTATCCTTTTTTTCCTATTTTATTTTTTCTTCTCATTTATTTCTTTATTTATTTATTTTTTTTGCTCTCTTTCTTCTTATTTACTTTTACATTTACATGAACTTTCATATTCTATATAACCTTCATTAATAACTAACTTAAATTGTAGGTATAATCGATCACACGTTCATATCTGTTTCATGTTCATATCCATTTCGGATCAAATGATTGTTGTTATATGTCTCATTGCAATTTTCCCTACCTTTGACCTATGTCAATAAATCTAAATCTATATTCTTTATAAGAAAACAAATATGTCACTTAGATT
This sequence comes from Picea engelmannii, assembly GCA_009831015.1. Taxonomy (NCBI): domain Eukaryota; kingdom Viridiplantae; phylum Streptophyta; class Pinopsida; order Pinales; family Pinaceae; genus Picea; species Picea engelmannii. The sequence continues at coordinate 718,550 of ML777322.1, forward strand.
GAGAATTAATCTCCATAGACTAAGAGGGTTTGGAGCAACTACAAGCTAGGGTTAGGCAGTCACGGCCATAGCAGAGGAAAACATGAGCACCAAAGGGGGGGGGTAATGGAAATCCCTCCTACAAGAAGGTAGTGGTGGACAAGGGGAAAGGGCCAAGAGGTCTAAGTTTCAAGGCACTAATGAAAAGCACCTTGGTGTCAGACTCGAAAAAGAGTAAAGAAAGGATTCAGGGAAAAATCGATTACCTAGAGGAAGAATCCCGAGGAACTCAGAATGTTGCACAAGAAATAGCAAGACCCAATGGGGCAGAAGGGCCCAACCCGTATAAACCTAAAAAAACAATGATACCCAAGGTAATCCTGGAGGACACGCAAACACAACTCTATAGGGACCAGATGAAGACACATGCACTAATCTACAAGTTTAAGGGTTTGTGGCCCACAGAAAGAACATTGTGCAATTGTATTAAATTTCACTAGAAGCCACGCAGAGAAGTGGTGTCCATCTAGGCTCGAAAGATTTTTTCATAGAGGCAGTCATGAACCTAGAAGACATGGATAGGGCCTTTAAGGGGGGGCATACTTCCACACCTTAGTAGGACTGTACATGCATCCCTGGAAGAAAAATGTCTCCCCAGAAAAAGAGACTTTCAAATATTTGCCTGTCTGGCTGAGATTTTACTCCATACCATTAGATTACCGGCTACCCTCTACATTTGAAGAAGTAAGGAACGAACTGGGAAAATATGTGAAGACTTCATAAGCCACCCTAAAAGTGAGATATACATCCTACGCAAGAATCTGCATAGAGATGGATGTGTCAGGAGTCTTCCCATAAGCCATAAGTCTAGAATTTAGGGATGAGGAATGGATACAAAACATAGACTATGATAAGATCCCCTTCAGATGTAGAATATGTCATGAACATGGACACCTAATTAGAGAATTTCCTCTCAATAAAAAATAAGAAGGAGAAAGCACCAAACCACAAAAAGATGAGGATGGGTTTATAAATCCGAACCACAGGAAAAGATAACAAGAAACCAAGAAAAACCCCAACATCGAGCAACCAAGAGGCCCAGAATAGAACATAACAACGAGACAGAACCAACAAAGGGGAAAAAGGAGGAAAGGAATCAACAAAAGCTCAAGAAGCCAGAAAACAAGAAAAAAATGAGTCCACAGATATCCCAAGTAACAAGAAGGAATAGGGGGCTAGCGCAACTCCTATGGATAGAGGAACGAAAGATGCCAACACCCCCATGTAGGAAGCAGAAGAAGATGCGAACCTGACTGTAAGAGAATTAGGCATGGAGGACCCTCATCTTAGAGACCTTGTGGAAAGGAAAGGGATAGATCTCCCAAATATATTGGAACAATGGAAGATGTAGGGAGTACACAACGTACCAATGGAGCAACTAGAGCGCATCCAATACTTGTTCCTCCTAAGGGAGGAAGCCAAATCCATAGAGATCAAGCACACATATGGAAAGAGAGGACACCTAGAAATCAAATTCGGTGAGGGACAACCACAACTCTCACCAAAGCAGACGAGAAGGAAAAAAGGCAGGAAATCAAACAATGTAGCCCTACAGGAGCTTGGAGCATTGTTGATAAACTTAGGTAAGATCAAGAAGATCTTCACCAACTCCCCCCCACAGGATTAAATGAAGATTATAACATGTAATATAATAGGCCTAAACAACCCGCGAAAATAGAGAATCCTCAAAAGTAGACTTAGGAAGGAAAAACCGGACCTTTGTTTCATCCAAGAGACAAAACACACTATAGACAAAATGGAAACAATCAACAAAAAACAATGGAGAAAGTACAAGATGGTGGCAGTTGAAGGACAACATATGGAAGGAGGTATTCTCACCTTGTGGAACCCACAAGTGATGATCCTAATAGAAGCCAAAGCTATGAGACACACACTTTCGGTTAGCATGCAAATAATTGGAAATACAGAGGTGATTATGTGCACTAATGTGTATGGACCCTAGATGCTAGAGGAAAAGAGAAGAATGATTCTAGACCTAGAAGACCTAAAAACTTGATCCAAAAACCTCCCCTAGATCCTAGCAGGGGACTTCAACATCATCACGTCTCTTACAAAGAAAAAAAGAGGTACTAGAAGATTGGATAGAGATGCGAAATATTTATCAATGTTCATAGACATAGCAGAGATGGTGGACATCAAAAGTAATAATGGAAAGTTCACCTGGAACAATAAACGGATGAATAAACATCAAGTAGTGAAAAGAGTAGACAGATTCTTGGTGTCAGAGTCTATCATTCTACAGGAGTTAAACGTAAACTACAACATCCTCCCCCGGGGAGGGTATGATCACTGGCCAATCCAAATGGAAGTAGACTTCCAAACCACACTGAGGAAGAGACCTTTCGAATTTGAGAAATTTTGGATCAAACATCCCACTTTCAAGGAGAATATTAAACAGTGGTGGCGAGAGGAAAAACCATAGAAAGGGACAAGGATGTTCAAACTCTATAAGAAACTAAAGCACATCAAATATAATTTGAAGGAGTGGAACAAGTAAATATTTGGACATATAAACCAAGAGAAAAAAAATATTGAAGACAAAATGAGGAAACTACAAGAAATATGTATAGCCGAGGGCTACATAGAGGATCGAAAAAAATAAGACATCTAGATGACCCAGGAATGGGAAGCTAGATGCCAGCAGGAAGAAACTCCTTGATGACAAATGTCCTGAATCAAATGGCTAAGGGAAGGTGAGTGGAACACCAAGTTTTTTCATAGAAAAAACATTGCCATAAGAACCCACAATAAAATCCTGGAAATTAAGGATTACGATGGGATTGAGACAGAATCCCACAAGGAGATTGAGAATGCTCAGGTAAATCACTTCAATGGGATAGCCTAGGAACCCAACAAAGACAGAACGAAGGCCATCTAAAGAATAACTCAGCACATCCCCTGTCTAATCACCGAGGAAAAAAATAACAACTTAAACAAACCCATTTCTATGGAGGAAATTGACAAAGTGATCCAGGAGATGCCCAACGTGAAAGACCCAAGCCCAGATGGTTTCACAGTGGAATTTTTCAAATCCTGTTGGGAAGTGGTCAAACATGAAATTTATAGGGTAGTGGAGGACTCTAGACAAATAACCTCCATTCTCAAAGCACTAAATGCTACAATTATTACTCTAATCCCCAAAGAAAATGAAGCCAGGACACCTGACTGATATAGACCCATAGCTCTATGCAATGTGGTTTACAATATAATATCCGAAGTCATAGCCAATAGATTGAAACCCATCCTACACACACTAATTTAACAAGAACAGGTGGGTTTCATGGAAGGAAGACAAATCATGGAGAACATCATCCATGCCCACGAACTAATACACACACTGAAAATTCATAGGAGAGGGGGAATGATAATAAAATTGGACCTAACAAAATCTTATGAAAAAATTAGCTAGCACTACATGGTCAAGACTCTTGAAGCCTTTGGTTTCACCCAACACTAGATCAGCTGGATTGTCAGCCCAATGTCCACGACAAGTTAATCACTCCTAATAAATGGAGCCCCAGCTAAATATTTCTAGCCTATGAGAGGCATACGACAAGGAGACCCTCTTTCCCCCTTCCTTTTCATTCCAATTTTGGAATTTCTCAGTCGAAGCATAGAAATCGCAACAACAACAGGAGAAATAGTAGGCATCAAACCCTTCAAAAATTTCCCTACTTCCACACACCAATAGTTCATGGAAGACACCTTAATCCATGGCACACCCACAGTCAAGGAAGAAAAATCCTACAAAAGAATCTTAGAAGAATTTGGGGAAGCCTTGGGGGCTGAGATCAACCACTCCAAATCTATGATCTACTTCTTGAACACCAACCCATCAATCCAAAGAAACCTGGCCAATATTTTGGGTTTTGAACACAAAACACTCCCAACCAAGTCCTTGGGCATCCCCCTAATAGAAATAGCATACAAAATGTCGCCATGGGAGGGAGTGATCAACAAGTTACAAGAGAGGGTGAAAAACTGGACGTATAGATCCCTCAATATAGCGTGCAAACTCATATTGACCAAGTAGGTTTTGCAAGAAATTCCAACCTATATGATGTCTGTATTTCCATCCCCCAAAGGAATACTACCAAAAATTAGAACCATCCAGAGGGACTTGCTATGGCATGGAGCGGATTCAAAGAAATAATGGGCCTTGGTGGCCTGGGAGAAGGTCTGAAAACCAAAAAGAAAAGGTGGCATGGGGCTAAAATACCCACAAGTAACCAACGATGCATACATGGAAAAAATCTGGTGGCGATGGGTCAAAGAAACTGCTACACCATGGGTAAACCTCTGGAAGGCCAAGTATGCCCCAAACATAAAAGACTAGGACCGAATCTGCTTTAGGGGCACCAGGGAGGGATCAACCATATGGAATCTAGCTTGGTGCAACAAAACCTAGGTCCAAACACACAAGTTTTGGGGAGGAATGGAAAAACAACCAGATTCTGGGAGGATGCTTGTCAATAGGAACCCAGAATGGAAAATTCGGACAGGGAGGAACTCCAATAGGACATGACCGCGCAAGGAAAAACCATAGTCTACCATTACTGGAAACAGGAAACATATCACAACAAATGGAGAATCTGGGACAATCTCAGTTCGCAAAATAGAGAACAAACTGCAACAAGCGTGAAAGAGGTGGAGGAGGAACTAGGGAAAATAAAAATTCCAGTCTCGAAAGAAGAGGGCCAAATGAGATGGGGACAAAAATATGGTGGGGAATTCAACTTGAAAGAAGTCCGACATTTCATCGCGAACCAGGACCAAGAATATCCAACGCAACAATGGGATAAGGTTTGGAACAATCCCCAATGGCCAAAAATTAAAATTTTAAAATGGTTAGTACTTCACAACTGAATCCTAACTTGGAAAAACCTAAGGAAAAGGGGATTTATTGGCCCATCACGGTGCCACCTCTACCAAGCTAAGGAAAAAACAACGAATCATCTCTTTGACAAATGCAACTACACAACAGAGATCTAGGATTGGGCGGAAGGTATCTTTCGATAGTTCAATAGGATCTGAGGTAACATTTGTGTAACCATCAATAACTGGAATGAGAAATAGAGTGAAAATGAAGAGGCTAACCTCTGTTGCACTCTCATTCCAGGGATGATCATATGGGCAATATGGAAGGAAAGGAATTGGCACATCTTGAACAACGAAAGATGGTCGGAAGGGAAACTCAAGGAAACAATAATCTCCCTGATAAGAGAAACAGTGCAGAGCCACAACTTCCAAATGGGAAGAGTGCAACTCATAGGCCAGGATTCCCAAATCCTAGATGCTTTTCACCTGAAGGAAGGGCACAACCAAACTCAAGTAAGGTGGCCACCGCAACTCCAAATAGGTGAGCGCAACTGGAATCCCCCTCCAGTAGGTTCCCTCAATTTGAATTTCGACGAGGCATCAAAAGGAAACCTAGGAATGATAGGAATGGGAGGAGTAATCAGGGATAGTGATGAAAACTTAATCCGGTTGTATGATGAGAGTATGGGAAACTCAACCAACAAAACCATAGAATTCAGAGCCCTAGAGATCGGTCTCGAGATTCTAGGCCATGAAAGGATGAAAAATAACACCTTGGAAGGTGACTCCATGATGGTTATCAACACAATGAAGAGACTCCAAAATGGCCCAAGAGTGGACAAAATTCAGAGGTATTGGCGCTTAGCACACTCCTTGCAAAAAATCTAGGAGCATCTGTAGATGACGAATATAGTGGAGTTGTGCTAGGTATGCAGGTCAACAAATGGACTAGCGAACAAAATCGCTAATGAGGGGGTTAGCAAGGAAAGAACAGAACTAAACACTACCTAGAGTAACATCCCGAATAGTCATTTAAGAACAAACTGCATCCAACTTGTGATAAAATACCATGACAGCCGCCTAAGTATGGATGGCCAAACCAAGGAAGGAGATGCAAGGCTAACTAGCAGGCACGAAGGATCCAGGCAGGATCTAATTTCCCATCACACGATCATAAGTTACAATGCAGAATCATACCACACAACAAACAAGGGTATGACACCAAGGTCATGTCAATAGGAGGAAGTACAGGGGTAGCTCGTGGGAAGACAACGAAGGTAATCAGCAGGCCACCAATGGATAAGGGAAAAAGGTGTTACCATGGACAAGTATGGATACACCTCACCCAAGTACAGGTACAAGGAGTATCATAGTTGTTTGTACAACGTGTAGGGGCAAGGGATGGCACAAGGGTTATGATCGGGTCATCATGAGAACACATACCCAGACATGGAATAAGGACTGGAAGGTACACCACTATGGGCAGACCATGATTTCTAGGATGATCCCGCAGTTGGGGAAAGCCCATAAGAGAAGAAGCACTAGGAACAAATACAAACAAGAAAAGAGAAACTGCAGGAACTACCATATAAACTAGGGATGTGTAGATAGGAACAGGAGGAGATTCCAAGGAAAAAACAACCACAAACTAGCAGAGATGGTTAGTATGAAGAAAAATCATAGTAAGAGAAAAAACATAGTAAGAGAAGCCCCAGGGAAAAGAACCTCTGACAATCCCCTGGAGGATTACAATGATGGAACAAGTAGCCAGAGAAGCCAAGGGCACCTTTCATATACAATCATCACCAAGTGGGAGAAATAAATTAACACTAAACGCAAGGGTAAAGATTGGAAGGAACTGATTCAGGAAGCAAACTGGATAAGGGACCCAGGAGCCACACAGCCCAGAGTAACCCTCTACCACAAAATGATGGAGGAGGCATGGCGGACAAATATGTTAATAGGCAATATGAGCTCTGAAAGGAAAGGTGTCATCCGGAAGGATAACAAGGAGCACAAAAAACTGCTTACAAAGATCTTGAGTTGCATCACAAACCTGTAGGCCAGTACAAAATGGCTAGTTGAGGACCAAAGGGACCATAACGAGAATATGGAGTGAATGGTAGCCTAATTCCACCTATACTTACGCTATGTCCATCACATGGGCATCATACCAGCGGACCAAAATGGACCCCCAACCTGTATCAGAAAGACTCGCACAGTGTTCAAGAGGGATGAGAACAAGGATAAGAAGGATGAAGGAAAAAAAAACCTCATAATCCTGGACTAGCGCTGGGTCGACAACTGGTCAAGTCCTGTTGCTCAGCGTAGGGTCATCCTCCTTTTATATGTTGTTTCTTTTTACATATATGTTTTTGTTTATCTCTTCAAAACTGACATGGTAGGGCTGAGCTGGTTTCCCAAGGTGGCAGCACAGCCATACCCCTCTGCTTTCTTAGAAAACACAACTCCAGAACCCCTGGTCTGGTCTTCGTTTTGGCAGAACAGGGAGTCCCCCTCCTTTTATACCATAATCTATTTTAGTAATACAAGAATCTACACTCGCTTAAAAAACAAAAAAGATATATATATCTCATTCAAAAAAATATATATAATGTGGATTTTTCTTTGTGGAACTTCTTCTTGACATTCATTATTCAACTAGACTCTTTCTCTCGTTCGTGATGGTATACATTTTATGAATTCATCATTGGCATGCCTCCGTCTACATCAAAAACCCATGAGCATGAGGGCACTCGAAGACTTTGGTGAGTTTGGGTATTATTGTTGTTAAGAAATAAATTGAGTTTGTATTACACGGAAGAACCATAGGTGTAATGTCCACAATGGAAAATTACAACCCTGTGCATATTCAAATATTATTAATGGTTTATCCATAATGAAGCATTCCAAAAGGATAATTAGTGAATCAAATTGTCCGTGCCTCACTAAAGGGAATGGATTTACGGAGGGACGTTTTAATAGCAAAGGGGGAGTTCTTACCTTTTGTTTTGTTTAACATAGACTAAGAATATCAATACAATTAAGTGTTTTTAATTATTTCTACGTGGAGTACTTTTATTTCTTGATGCCATTAACCTGGTTGATTATACCTTAACGTTGTACTAGAATGGAAGCCTCATATGTATTATGTGGAGACTAATTTATCTAGAATAACTTTTAAAAATTGTATATTAAATGTTGATTCTTTAATATTATGTAATATTAATTATTTAATAAAGAAAAATTTATTGAAAAAATTGTTTATAAGTGTATTTTAAATACAAATGATAATTTATAATTTGGAATTATATGAAAAATATTTTATAGGCATATTGAAAACTAAATTAACTTATCGATAGAGATTTTAAGTTGAGCATAATTGTTTTTCCTTTATAGTTATGAAAGTGTATTTTCCTTAGTGTCTAGGTCAAAAAAATTTAACAATTTTTTGGTTTCAAAGCAAATCCACCTCAAGGTTGGGCCTTATTATCCCTAAGTCTAGTAACTCTTTCAAATGCATTTGCAACTCACAAAGTTTCGGCGTTGTCATCCAATATGGAGTCTTGGAAATTGGTTATGCACCGAGTTTTAGCTCAATAGTAAAATCAAGCTCCCTCTCAGGAGGTAACCCTGGTAACTCGTTCGGAAAAACATCCTTAAATTCTGACAATACAGGGTAATGATCTAAAGAGGGTCCCTTCCTTTCATTCACTACTTCCACTACATATAGTCAACACCCTTGCCTCAAGCATCGCTTAGCATTCACAGTTGAGATAAAGCGTAATGACACCCTTCTCCATACACCTTGGATCTCCATTGGCCTTCCTTCGTCGTTTACACAGAGCACCATTTTTGCGAAACAATTCACCAAAGCTCGATGAGCTTCTAACCAATCCATTCCAATGATTAGGTTATACACCCTGAGAGCAGTAACATATACCTCCAACCTAGTAGTGCACACTCCTAGGTCTACTATACAATTATCAACGCTAGGTCCTACTGCTTTTTTTTCCCCTGAAGCCATCTCGACTTGTTTAAATTCATCGTGATCGTAGGCTGCCAACCCACTCTTTTCTAATGTCGATAGTGAAATTAAACTATCTGTAGCACCATACTCAAAAAAAATATTAACATTGATACGTTTTAGCATACCTGATGACTCCAACACCATGGATTGATGTTTGGCGTAGCGATTATTAACCGTTGCGTAAATCTGGTGGCTGCTACTTGCTCTTCCCATCGGGGCGTTTCCTTTTCTATGCACAAATCCTGATTGTAACTCTGGGCAGTCACACTGGTAATGGGGTCCTCCACATCCCAAGTAGGTAACACAAGATTGAACCTGTGCACTGTTCTTTGAATGTCTCTGAAATGAGTTCCTTCCCTTGAAACCCCTGCCCCTACTAGCTGCTCCCTGAGATAGTCGTGGACCTGCCTCCGTCGTTGGTGATGAACGAGATGCTGCACTCGCTTCCATTTAAATACCTGTGGCTACAGTCCTTGGTGCACCTCTGTTATCATATGGAGGTGGCCTTGAGCCCCCTCCCCTAGGAAATGTCCTAGGGGCCTTCCCCATGAATTCAGGATGATGTGGAAGCGTCGGTCTCATACCTCCGATTAAGTTCATGCATTCCTCTGCATAACGCACATTTTCCATAGCTTCTTCTACCGAAGACGGTTTCCGCATCCGAACCATATCCCTTATCTTAGGGTTTAATCGATAGACAAAGCGTTCTGCCTATCGTTGGTCATTATCCATATATGAAACATATTTGACCAATTCCATAAACCTGATCTCATATTCTTCTACGGTTCAGTTTCCCTATACTAAGGCATGAAACGCTCAAACCTATTGTTTCTCATAGTAAGCTGGCAGATATTTCCTTCAGAACCTCTCCTTGAAAAGTTCCCAAGATATGGTGTCTAGGGTAAGATACAGTTGCCTTTCCACGTTGCCCCACTAGTTCAAGGCACTGTCTCTTAACTGAAAAATCGGTATCTTCACCTTTGAAGTGGACGCATAATCTCTTAGGGAAAAACACCTTGTCATGCCTTCCAACCATGCCTCGACACGTTCACTGGCACGACCCCCGACAAACTCCAAAAGTTTGATCTTCTGCAGTTCTCTAGTGATTTCTTCAGGTGAAGGTCCTCCACCTGAATCCCTTGACGCTTCTGGATTACCCGTTCCAGATGGTGGGGGATCCACTTCGATCCCTGTTGGTTGTCACCCATTTAAAGTCTCATTTATGGCCTCCAAAGAGCGTAGTATGAGAGCTAGTTCAGGTGATGGTGGTGGCGGCGCTGGTGATCCCTGCGACGGTGCCCCTCTGCCTTGATTTCCTCGAGTCCTAACCATCCTTTATGATTTAACCTGCATCAACCAAAGTTGTCAGGGTGACTTCAAGGGCGTTTCATATTTTCGTAACTTAAACTAGAAAACAGGGTTAGGCGTAAGTTTGTTTTTACTTGTTTGTAAACAGACGTTACTCTCTTTAGGGGAGTGGCTAGGTTAGGGTTAAAGCATATAAGCTTGATTTCTTCGCCTAAGAAAATTATTGACCCTCTCCCTGGTAGTTACGCTAGCACTGTACCACACTCGCCACATGCATCAAATCCCTTATATGATGCTTTCAACTATACCCATACTCTACCCTGACTATTTCCCATAACCTGCATCAAATTCTCACTGCTCTACAAGGACTTTTAACCTGTAAATTATAAATTTACACTATTACATTCATTAATCAAGGGGATATATATATTTGATTAATAATAATAGGTTTCAAACCCATTATTAACATTAAAATTTTATAATGTTAATACGTTGTGCAGAAAATGCTCCCTTGTAGGCTTGGTCCGTGGCTTGACTGGTGGAATGGAATGGAAGGACTTGGTGCTTGGCTCAATGGTTGAGGGCATGGAACTCAATTTTTGGTTAACTTGGATAATGTGAGGTTATACTTTGGGATAGTAGTTTGTTACTATTAATATATTTATGTATATGAGTTTATTTGTAAAGACTCATGTGTGGCACGTTTGTGTTTATTTGTTTCTTAAGGCTTGGGCTTGGTGAGAGGTCGTGGGTTCAAAACCCATGAACCCCTAAACATTTTCAAATTAATTAAATTTGAACAATTAATTTTTTTTATTATTATTATTATTTAAAAAAAAATTAAAAAAAAATTGAAACAATTGGGCTTTAAAATATATAAATTAATACAAATTAACATATTTACATAATTAAAAAAAATAATAATAATAATAATTAAAATAATTAAAATAATTATTTAAATTAAAGCAATAAATAAATAAATTAAATTTAAATTTTGAAACATGCATCATGGGTCCTCGCATGAGGCCCACGTGCCCCTTTTTCCCTCTCCACTCCCAAAACCCTACACGCCCCTCCCCCAAACTCTAAACACATCCTTAAGCTATTGCAGTTGGCCTCTTTCATTTTGTTTTTTTTTTCCTCCTCTCAGCAGAGGGAAGGCATAGGCTGCGTGGGATTGGCCTCACAGTCCTCTGGTTGTGCCACTACATCGGGCTCCTCCCTGTGAGCAAGGTGCCATGAACAAGCCTTCGTGGGCTCCTCCTCATGGCTTGGCGTGTGGTCTTTACTGAAATTTCAGGAATTTTAGTTTGTATCTCTCTCAAATTTATCTTTTCTTTGTGTTTAGTGATTTGGAATAGTATCCTGCTACCTCTTTGTTCCTCTCTCATACATATTTTTCTCATGATTTGATTATGGGTGATATCCTCATTTCTTTGTCCCTCACAGTAGTACAAGTATTGTCATGGCTTAATTGTTGTTTGTTGGCTTTGTTTTGCTTGAGTTTGAGGTGTCTAGGCTTGTGGAAATAATAGTGGGTGATCTATTTCTTAGATTTTGGCTCATTGGAACTCTGTGCACCTATGCTTCTGTGTTAGCTGTAGATTTTCTTATTTTGGATTGTTACATTGCTCTTCTTATTCAAATGCAGCTGGGTGTTGATTTTACAATATGGGAAATGGATTTTCATTACAGAAAAATATCAAATTTTTCCCATTACGCGTCTCTGATCTAGTTCAGTCCTTGTTGAAGTTTTCCATAGGTGGGTGCTTTTGATATTTTTCAAATTCTTCTCAGTATCATGCTCGTATGTCCTAAATCTATATGGGATTTGTTCTAATTGCTTAGTTGTTCTATGCATTAGGTGTGATTTCCCGCTTATAGCTTTTTTTTTGTTCTGGACGTATAGTGCTATATGTTGGCTTCTCCTTGTGACTTTCATTTGGTACTTGTTGCCTTGTGCATTGGGCTTTGTTTGCAAATTTAGTAGTTGCTGCTTTGATCTTTGGTGTAGCTCCCGGGTGCTTGACTCATTCGAGTTTCAGAATGAAACAGAGTCGAACCCCAACCCCTCGTGATTGGCCGGGTGTTGTGCAACTGGATATCAGTTTAGAAAACTTTCACATCCATTTTGAATACACCCAAATTTGAGAGCCCACCCATTACGAAAAGCTTATGGACAAATAGTCATACCGGGGGTTTGTGGTTTGTAGTCATACGCATAATACAAAAAGAATATCGCCCCTTGGGCTCCTCCTCCATGTGACTTTGCTCGGTTCTTAGTTTGCGGCTTTGGCTCCTCCTCCATGTGACGTGTAGTGCACCATTGCATGCTCCTCCTTCGTGGTGCTTGGTCTCGTCTTGGGTGCTTTGTGCAGAACAATTAAGTTGTTGTCCTATATATAGCAGGTCAGGGGTTATATTCCTGCCGACTGCTATATACGCATGGCTTCTTCTCCTCCTCGGTTGTGTTGTGTACATTATGAAACCTGTGGGTGTCTCCTTGGCCCGTAATGTGGGTGGTGTCTTCCTGCTACCTTAACTCTCAGTGCATGTAGCCCAATAAAATCTATCCTAGAGATGAGTCGTGTGGAAATGAATCGGGCGTGGCTTTGTGCTTGTGTTGGTTTATTTGTTGGATTTGGACTTCGTGAATGTTTTGTATATGCATTGGTTTGATGTATCGTGGGCTCGGCATTGGGCTTTATGTCGTGAGCCAAAGTCTGCCCACCTGTGGTCTTTTCATCCCTATGGCCTGGTGCCTGGCGCTTGGGCTCATTGTCTGTGGTCGACAAACGGATATTGGGTCTCAGACCTAATAAATTTGTTATTATTATTGTTTTTAAGATTGGCCTCAGACACGTAGTGTATAAGAGATATGCCCCTCACGAGCTCTCCTCGGCTTAACACTTGGTATTCATACTTGGCATTAGGATTTTGTATGCAAATGATTGATTTGGAAAGTGGGCCTCAACCCAATAATTTTATTATTATTATTATTTATTTTATTTTTATTTTTTTAATAAAAAAACCTAAATTTCTATTGGATTTTTGCAGCAGATTGTTGATTGCAAGTGTTGGCTTGGCATAAAGCTTAGGCGCTATGCTTGGCTTTATTGGCTTCTTTGTTTTGGCTCAGAGGCCCATGACAATGGTACTATCTAGGTTATGCTTCATATGAGACCCTCTAGGGATCTCAGATGCTCGCTTCTTGGTTTTATTCTGTTTTTTTATAGCTTTGTATAGACTTCTCGTCTCGAACACCATCATAAGGTGGATTTTGTAGTTTGGAGACCGTTTGGATTTTTATTTTTTTTTAATATTATCAGATTCATTCTTCAGGAAAAGGAGACAGATTAAATACATGAGTACATGTATTATTCAGAAAATGTAAATCTTCTTTATACTTGAAATAAAATTTAGGGTTTTCTTTTTGTGTGATATTGGCATGCATTATTTTCAATGCATATATAGTAGTGATAATATTAATAAGAGTCATTTGGGATAACAACAAAGACATGAATTATGGCAACATTAAGGGCTATTCCATTCACATAACACTTGAATTAGAATTGAAATAAATCGAAAGACTTGAATTAATATTTGTTCTTAACTTTACTTGGGGTCTTGAATTTTACTTGGGAAGGTTCATAGGCCCTAAGTGTTAGAACCGTGCTCTAATACCATGTGTAAGGTCTCTGTCTTCACAGAGCCTTATAAAATACAAGCTAAAATTTAACAATGAAGAAATTGTATCTTGTACAATTCAATCATCAATGTATAATCATTTATTATTCAACATAAATTAAATTAATTAACATCATGAAAGTAAATTTAATTAATTACCACTTAACACAACAAATTCATGAAATTCATACCTCTGTCTGATGCTAATTCCCCAATATCCGGTTGTCCTCTCCGCTTGCTTGAACTCTGCCCAAAACTGAATCTTTCCTCCGTGACAGCTACGAAGAGAGCCTGTCCGACTCCGTAGCTCCAATATTCCATAAGGATTCCCGGCCCCCGAGCCCAAAACTCCCAGCAACTTGGGGCACCCCTGTAACAGTCCACCCAAACTCTCTAGACCAAACCAAAAAATACCCCACAGAAAATATAGTGCTTCCCTCTCACTAATGCTTCCTCCAAAATTTCATAATCATCCTCTTCCGAAGGCCTCTGCAGAGTCATATCCTCCCCCATTTACCGCCTCCTCCTTCCATTAATGCCACCCACCTTATCCCTCCATTCAATACCCTATCCCATGTCATACTTAACCTTTATAATAAATAAATTAAAGTTATTAATCCTTTAATTCTTTACCCAAACCTTAAATGTGTTAATTAATCAATTAATTAATTAACCAACATATATTAAACAATTAATAATTAATTAATTAATATTATTAATAAATAATGATTATTTAATTATTAATAACTAATACACACTAATACAGTTAATTATTTAATTAACTATATTTGATAAACTCTATGCAACTATTTAACTAAAGCTGTTACACCATGGCAGCAATCAGAACCTCCCGCTTGGAGGTTAGCCTCTAAACCTCCTACAGACGGAGCCCAAATAACTAAACCGCTAAGACATACCCATTCAACTAAATAAATCCTTACCATTGATATAGATTTAGCTTATCATCGTAATCAATGGGGTGAATGAGGAGCGTTGCGGCCTAGAATGGGCTATGATCTATCGGATAAAACACAGTCATAGCGTTTTCATTCACACTTCCACCAATGATGTCAACGACCATTCTTGAAGAAGAATATTTTTGAACCGTTTGACTAGATATTTCAACTCTCGGTTACAACATGAAACCACAGACTTTCTCGCGGTGAAAAACATCATCGTATGACTTCCATTCTCAAGTACAAATTACAAGCCCTACGATTCGACAACGGATTACCTCGGCTCTGAAATATTGATTTTCAATGAGCAAGAAGGAACGGAGGAAACAATACATGACCATAAGGATAAAACTAGAAGCAGTTTTTCCATATAAACCACCGTTCCTTCTGCAACTAAATTCAAAACTAAAACGCTCTTCCACTAAATTCAAAACTAAACCGCTCTTCCACTACATTCAAGACAGAAACAGTATTTGTTTTGAAGTATTAACGGATAGAAATAGTTTCTAGCTAAGGTATCTAACAAACTCTATTGTCAAAATTTGGGATACGGATGAGAATTCAGTTTTTTTGTTAGGAAGAAAGGCTATGATTTTATGATATAAATTTTCAGAGTTGATGATTGATGCAACCCAAGCTTTTCATTGATCTTTAACAAAAACCAGTGTTCCTTTACATCTGTGTCAAAAGAGAAGAAAAACGAAACGTTTGTGCTTATTGATGCTTTTTATCTGAAAAATGCATACTTGCAAAAGGACTTTGTAACTGTGCGATTTCACCAATAAGTCCTAACAACAAATCGGAACTTGAAGTTCTAAATAGTTATCTCCTTTTTATTTCTATAATCATAGTTTTAAGCATATAAAAGACATACATAAAGGAGATGATATGCGAGACATTACATGAGCACGGCTCTAATCCGTTACGCGATGAAAAACCACATCGCTGAATATTGGTTCGAGAGAATGTAATGATATTGAAGTCGTATATCGCAATCATTTCCCTCCTTAGTTGGGGCATTGACATAGAAAAACTATATGTGATACGTGATATGGAAACATTTACGAAGGTATAATATATCCTACTCCTTGCAAAAATCATCGATATGAAATGGATTTCGCTTCGCCGCATATTCAATGGAGAGAAGCAAGAGGACTGCCGTGTCCTATACCTGGGCTATGATCCATCGGACTGAGGGGCGCCATCACGTTTTCTTTCATACTTCTGACAATAATCTCAACATCAACTTTTTCAGAAGATTTTCTGAAACTTTGACTATTGGTTTCAGCTATCCGATACAACGTCAAGCCACCGACTTTTTCCTCGTGAGTAATATCCTCATATGGATTGCTTTCTGGAGACGAAATTTCAAGCCCTATTCTTTGACGATGGATTACCTCCGTTCTCAAATCTCGAGCTTCAGTCAAGAAGAAGGAACAGAGCAAACAATATGTGAGCATAATAATAAAAAAGGAAGCATTTCTGCAATATAAACCACCCTTCATTCTGCAGCTAAATTCAAGAGTACTAGTTTCTTCACAAAATTGGAAACTAAACCAATCGTGTATAAAGTAATAAGAAACAGAAATAGTTTCGACCTAACGTAACTTGACACAATCTGCTAATGCTCTTAGAAGAGGCCTCTCAGTCTTATTTATCATGGAGATTCAAGATTTAAAACCATCCTTAGAACTATGAGCTCCAATCAACGACTCCAACCGTCCATTATTTAAACTAGTGCTTTAATTGAAACTCCCCATATATTCTAAAACCTAGAGTAGGTATATGCCGTACCTTTTCGTTAGCTCATTGGCAATGTTATTTAAACCTCCTGTGCAATTCAACGACTTTCACGCTTTCTTAACAGATTCCAACTGGCCATTACCTGACATTATTTATTTAAACTAGTGCTTTAATTGTAACTTGCATATATTCGAAAAAATAGACTAGGGGTAGGTTATACCCTTTCGTTATTCACGGTATGCTCATTGCCACTGTTATTTCGACCTCCGTACAATGCTGAATAGGAAAAGTGAATAAACCGCTAGTGCTTAGAAATTAAATATGTATAAACGTGTGGCCGTCAGTATTTCACTCTAGAATATCTGTTCGATAATCCTAAAATATATACAGTCGACCAGTATGGGCCTCCGTTTCCTATATCATCGTGATATTATTATTTAATAGATTTTATTTAAATACTCTCTTGTTTCGCATTTTTGAAAGGGACCTGTCTATTCAGTCCCGTCGATATTTTACCATACACTTTATTTCTTTCCGCGCGCACTAATTTATGAGATGCCTTAAATAATTGATTTATAATACGACAATTGATATTCTTCCATCTCATTTGCAAGTTCGAGACAAATTATCCATATACTAAATGAGACAAATGCGGTCAGCGCGCACCATTGAGTCTGGGCTGCAGAAACTCTGCTTTTGTTGTTGCAGACACCATGTTGAGTTGTCAATGTCACGATCATGTATATTGACGAAATTCATAAAAGATAGAATCTACACCATTTGTCATCGCACTTTATTTTGGGACATATAAAATCTATGGTGTAAAACCCAAATCATCCTTATCTGGATTGCGACGTCACATATTAACCCCATAAGTTGTAGTATATCGACGGTCAGCCAGCCTGCAAATTCACTACTTAATATGACCAAAACAAAACGACCCTTATCTCCATTGTAAATTCACATATCAAGCTTGGAAGTTGGACTATATCGATGGACAGCAAGAAATAATTGATCTGACCGAAAGCCAGTTAAATTCTGAAAAGTACACGAACACATGCTATTGATATGACCGAAAGCTAGTTAAATATTGGAAAGTACACTAACACATGATTTTTTTAGCAAAAGAATTGCTCATTATATTTGTATATAATTTGTTCTCATGGCAGAAACTATGCCTTTTGTTTACAACTTTCAAAGTTCATACATCCTTCAAAACTGAGGAGTAATAATCATGGCTAAAACTGAACCACTTATTTAGTATCTGCATAAGGAAATTTTTTATAATAATCTGAGAGATTTTTTAAAAGCCGATCCAAATGTAACATCAAGCATGGGCTATTTTCGGACTATCTCATGGCTGAGGAACAATATATCCCCAAAAAGAATTTGAACACTGTAACACTTCAACTAGTTTAAATAGAGATTACACTATAAGATGACTAGATACTATAAGAGATTTAGAAAGAGAGTAGGACCCTCATAACTATAAACCCAATGGTTGTATGTGGTTTTTTCTTCTTGCTTCTGTAATGCATTCTTGAAGAGTAAATGGGCATCCTTGTTGTACTCTCAATAGATATGTGTGTAGTTGATCTCCCTGAAGATGGATTGAAGCTCTCTGATTCCATCATTCCAGCCTAAAAGTGAAATAACCTGCAATTTTCCTCTGCCATTTAACCAATTAATTATGATTTTTGAGTCACCAAATATTTGTAATGCTTCAAGATTGAGTCTAGGTGCCAATATTAGTGTAGCCTAGACTCCTAGTAATTCTTCCCTGGTGTTTGTCTTGACCACAGTTGTGTTGAAATTGCAAATGTAGAAAACACAATTCATATATGATAATTAACAATCACAACGATAAGACACACAAGGATTTCACGTGGTTCACCCAAACGTTGGGCTACGTCCACCAAGCATAGGCATCGATTGTCTTATTATTCAGATTATGGAGATTACAACAAACTTGCAAATTCTCACTCTGTCTCTCTGCCTCTCTGGGCTTACATGAATTTATATACATTCACACAAGAAACTAATTATTAAATGAAATCTCTATCCATATTCGAACTTGGTCTATTTGGTTGTAACCAAAGCAGAATAATAGGATCCAAATCCATCCTTGGAGGAATTCATTGTCACCAAATCCCAACAATCTCCACCTTGAAAACAATTAACGTAATACCTTGCTCCTTCCTTTTGTTCATCACCTTTTCTGCAAGCCAAGAGAAGCCAAACACCACTGCAACTTCTCTAATAAAATGGGTTTCATGATCTCGCCTGTGTCGAGTTTGTATTTTGTGATGGGTCACTCCACCTCCAACATGTTTTCCACCACTGTGTTGTAAGACATATTTAGTGAGAGATCCCCTTATATTCATAGCATTTCAGTGTAACCATTATAGGTGACATTTGTGCTTCTCAAACGCTGAAGCACCCATTTCACTGCAACACCTGAATCTGTCATGTATGTGACAACATCATTAACATGTGAAACATATGATCTCAACCATTTCTTCACATACAACGGACCTCCTACTAAACTTACACGAGACATAACCTTTTCTTCTTTATAGGAAGACACTATGCTTGAAGAAAACTTATAATGAAAAGAAAGAGGGATAAAGACTCATTTTACAATGTCCATACTGAATTCCAACCACAACTTACCATTACCATCTCCATGTAATTCCATGCCCATAATTTTTTTTGTTGCTTCTTGATCCCTCATCTGAATTGTCCTATCAAACCTCTTGTATATTTCCCTCGATACCAATAGGCCATACAATGAATTATTTAACATGCAAACAAATTTACCGTTGTGATCTTGAATCAACCCTTTTGGTTGTTCCATACATACTACATCTCTGTCAATGATGACCTTATGAGAAGTAGGATCCCACGCACAACATCCCTTCATACCACCATCATGACTTGTAGAGATATAAAACAAGAAAGAATTCAGAAACAAATATTTTAAGTTACCTGCAATTCTTTCCTTCTCTTATGACCTTCATGCTTCTGCCATAAACAAGAAGATATATCTGTAACTTCAGATACTATTTCAGTACTCTCTTCCATCTTATAAAGATTATCAATCTTTGTTGCCTTCATCACTACTAAACTACCTTTCAACAATGTGAGTGCTCCACCTTGACCTATATACTTATATCCACAAGAATCCAACACTCCCAATGAAATCAAATTTTATTTAAGCTCAGGTATATATATAACATCCATTAATTCCCTAAAAATACCATCGAACATCATGATTCTAATACTGCCAGCCCCAACAGTTTTACAGGGAATACCATTTCCCATAAATACTACACCCTCAGCAACAGATTGGTAAGAAATGAACCAATTTATATGTGAGCACATGTGGCGGGAGGCACCTAATTTTTCTTGATATTGTAAATTACTAGAAATAGATAAAACTTGATGAGTCATACCTGAATTTGTTACAGCCAAATTTGCTTCATTCATAGAGTTTTCCTTAGATTCCTATCTTTTCCAACAATCTTTCTTGAGATATCCTCTTTTTCCACAGTATCAGTGTTTTGATTTACACTTTCTGTGTCTTGACTTAGATTGAGAAAAGATTCTCTCATTCTTCTCTTTAGTTCGACCTCTGACCAACATCGTCTCTGTAGTTGACGTTTCTTGACTAGATTTTCTCCTCATCTCCTGACCCAAGAAAGATCCCACAATAGATTCATAATCTAAACCATCTACTCAGATAAAGCTAATAGAGGTGACTAGATTATCCCAAGACTCAGGCAACGAACACAATAGTGCAATAGCCTTATGTTCATCTTCAAATTTATCTTCCATACTAGTTAATTGAACTATAAGGGTATTGAAGGTATTTAAATGGTCAACAACTTTTTTACCTTCTTTCTTCCGCAAATTGTACAATTGTCTCTTCAAGTAGATTTTGTTCGTCAATGACTTCGTCATATATAGACTTTCCAACTTGCTCCATAAGCCTCATGTTGTATACTCTCCTACCATATTAAACAAAACATCATCCGCCGGACATAAACGAATGGTGCTAAGAGCTTTTGCATCCAGATCTTCCCATTCCTCATTCATCATGGTTGTTGGTTTCTTTGACTTGCATGCTAACTCTTTTTGCAACCCTTGTTGCACCAGTAAATTCCGCATCTTGAGCTTCTAGAGCTCAAAGTTGCTTTTAACGTTGAACTTTTCAACTTCAAACTTTGAACTCTGGATCTTAACCATTAGCAGAAAAAATATTTTAATACCCACTTCTTATAAAACCCTTTTAAATGTGGAGGAATAATAGTATTAACCCAAAAATATTAATAAAAGGTTTAATTAAATAATCGTTTTACCAACCTCATCTTTTTAAATAAAATTAACCTTTTAAGTTCACTTTATACCTTTTACATACTATATTCCAAATATAGTAATTCCTTTTATACCTTTTAAAGCATCGGCGTGACTTGACTTCTTCACTTGTTCACGTTTTAAAAGGAAATTGAATTTAAAAAAAAAAATGCGTGACCTCATACCTTAAGTTTTTCACAAAACCATATGAAAAATTCTTTGAAAAACCATACGATTTTTTTAAGAAGTCGTCGCACCTTCCAATGCACCTTCCCTGCGATGTGATTCAAGGGGCCGTCGCACATCCATATGCAACCAGGTTGCAATGATTTCAAGTGGTCGTCGCCCCTCTCCATACAGTCATGGTGCGACGACCTCAAGAATTTTTTTAGCAAGGGAAGGCCAACCTATAGGATGTCACACCTTCCAAGAGGAGACCCCTACTACGATGTGGAAATTGACGCACTGTACATAGGTTTCACTTTTGCAGCTCCTCCAAGAATTTGACGCCCTCGACAACCTCTCCTCCAACTAGCTCTCATACCATTTGTTGAAATTGCAAAGGATCCAAATCCATCTTTGGAGGAATTTGTTGTCACCAAATCCCAACAAGTTGAAGGTCCAAATGTAACATGAATTTTCATTTTTTCCCTACTCCACTCTTAAGACCAATTGAGTGTGTTGCTCCATCAAGCCAACCTGCAGGTGTGCCTCCTCATAATTGGATCTTTCCTTTTTTTAGGGATTGCCACTTTTGAAGTGTAACTCCCATTTTCAAATACTGACGTGTTTAGTTCCATCCAAAGAAACAAGCATACCAAAGAAGGGAGGGTGAGAAATTTTCTCTAGGTTTTGGCCCAATATTAAAAAAAAATAGAAAGAGAGTTCCCTTCCCAAAGATATTTTATCTTTTGTTCAATTTTTATCCTATCGCAAACTTGTCTCGTAAAGGGACACTTAATAAATAGATGCATTACTATCTCTGCTTCACTTGTACACACTTGACAAATGCTAGGACCTTCCCAACCTTTCAGCTGCAATGTGTCCCAAATATGGATTTTGTTTTCAATGGCTAACCGAGTAAATAGTCTGATTTTTTGTGGAATTTTCCAAGACTACATGTGTCTTTTCCAACCAGCAATGATATGATCCCAAAGTTTATTTGTTAAAGCAGAGTAGACATTTTGGACAGAGATGAGTCCCGAATTATCTCCCCTAGTCCATAAAATCCTGTAGCTGCACTCTGGATCCCAAGAGCACCTTGCAGTAGTCGTCCCATTCCAATGCCAAATCTCCAATGAGCGACTATAAAAACCTAGTCCTGTAGGTACGTCCAACTTGGTATAGATATCTAATAACACATGCTTTTACCACTGTAACAAGTACATTATCAAATTTTTTTACGAGTGTAACAATCACAATCACAATAAAGTTGGAATTTTCTAATTATTATAATTTTTGAATCTGAATTTATTTTGATTATATATTCATTATTTTTCATTAAAAAACTAATTGAATATAATAAAAAATATTAAAATACTCCAATTAAATTTGGAAAAATAGAGAAAATAGAGTAACACTAAACCATGCTTCTCTAAATGTCACAAGTGGAATGAATATACAATTACGTTTCCCTTTAATGAATATACACTTAAGTTTCCCTTTAATCTTTTAGCATCCAATATATGCTTTATAAAAAAATGTTATGAATATAATATTTTAATTACTAAAAGCTAATTAAATTTGATATTTCTTTTCAAATATAAAATATCATAAAATTATCGAAACATATCTAACAATGGTAAGCATAGAGTTGGAAATGTGCTACATTATAAAATTACCAAAACTTATTTAGAAATGGTCGATATAGAATTTGGAATGTTCTTCCATAATATGAGCAAGAATAAAAAGATTTTCTATTTTAACATATAGAATTGTTGATCATGAAAGGGAGTTGATTTGTGATAATGATCGAAGAACAATAAAAATAAAAATGATTGTATACATTATTATATATAATTTTTAAATAAATTTAGTAAATTTTGTTTTATTAAATTTATAATATTTATGAAAACATATATATTATTTTGTAAATAAAAGAAAATATATTACCATATAAGATTTAAATGAGTACAATGTTCATAGTTTTTTACTTGTTCACATGTGGTTTGCGGAAAAACTTAGAAAACATAATTGGAATTCTAAATATTATGTGACAAGTCTCATGCTCCAAAAATATGACGTGGCTAGTATCATGCACCAAAATCAGTTAGACAACTGAGGGGGGGCAAGGGCGTGGGGGTGAATCAGTTGTTACCGTGCTTAAACAATTATGGTTCTTTTAAAGTCTTTGTAGGGATACTGAATGATGATCGCAATAATGCAGGGAAATAAACAATGGCACTTTCAGCATCATTCACATATATGAGAAACACAGAGACAGATATTTCCCGAGGAAACCCATGCAGGGTAAAAACCTCTTTTTATTTATATGATAAGTAATAGTTACATTCTTTACAGTATCATACATATGAGAACCAACTCATAATGAGGCTACAAGCTCAGTTTTGCAAGCTGCAACTTGTTGAGAGCACCAACTCTCTGTTATCTCTAGCACCCACTAGAAGGAAGCACCAACTCCCTGTGTTCAAGAACCCACTTGAACCTTTGAGGACACAAATCCTCCCTAGCTCCTCCCAACCACCCTGAGATATATATCTTTTCTACTGAAATTTATTACAATGATATGATGTTCAACAATGGGTTACCAAACTCATCACTGTTCTGCTGCATTTTGTTGCTCTGTCTGCTTCATTGACTCTCTGCACACATCTCTTGCGTTGTCTGTTCTTCCACTTTTTATGCTTTGTGCACCATTTCCATTCACTTGCACAGTTCCTCTTATGTGTTATCCAGCTGCTGCACTCTGATCCCTCTTCACACATGAATCACCTTCACCAACAACAACCACTGCAAACTCCAACAGAAACAACAACCCAATCTCTTCTCTGTACCATGTATTTATGGCTTCTGTGCACCTTGTGCATGCAATGTTTGTAATGCCTCTGCATGTTGACTCCGTGTCGTTATCCTCCACCTCTCGAGTGCTCTATCTGATTATCATCGTGACTCTTCAGCTTCTCTGGTGGTTCACCCCATGTGTCCAGCATCACTATATGTTATACTGAGATTCCTCAACCTCTCTGGCAGTTTGAGACTCATCTTCTCTGTGACAGTCGAACTCACCTTCTCTCTTTCAGTTACAGGCCTCAATGCTCATCAGCTGTCAATCGCCTCCACGAACATCTTCATTCTTCTCAGAGACTCTTCACCTCCTTTGTCAGTCATCCCGAAGTGTCTTCGCATCCTCTAGTAGAAACCATCAATGGTTTCTAGAAGTTTCACTGTGTCGTGCAACAGTAGCCCTCAGATCTCCTTCAGGTTAATCTACGTCGTTGGATGAGCTTTATTAATTTTGTCTTTAAATCGGGTTTCAGCATTTCGGCATTTGTGTTCTTGCCTCTCAAAGTCGTGATCCCCGAAACTCCGATATGGAGCTTATCTGGACTGACTCCTTCTCTTCTCGTGACCAAGGGTTGTGACCACAACCTTATGCATAAGGCACTTTCACGATTTCGCATATCGCAAATTCGTAATTCAAGTTGCTTTGTTTCTTTTGTCTCTCCATATTGTGATTCGCGAAACTCCGACATGGAGTTGAACCAACGGTCCAGATTCATTCTCGATTCAATGGTTGCGATTGAATCACGATATCGCATATCGTGAAACCAGGATTCTTGTTGCATTTGTTTCTTTTCCTTTTGAATTCGTGATTCATGAAACTCCGATAACGATTTAGATCAATGGTCCATAAATGATCTTGACTCAACGGCTACGATTGAATCGCCATATCGCATATCGTGATTTCGACATTCTTGTTGTCAAGTGTTTTTGTCACTTCAAAGTCCCGATTCACGAAACTCCGATAAGGAGTTAAATCAACGGTCCAGATATGATCTCTATTCAGCGGCTGTGATTAAATCGCGATGTCGCATATCGCGATTTCGACATCCTTGATGTCAAGTGTTCTTTTCACTTCAAAGTCCTGATCCCCGATACTCCATGAAGAACATCAACGGTCCAGATTACTTCTTAACTTAACGGCTGCGATTAAATCGCGAATTCGTATATCGTGATTTCGGGGTTCCTGTTGTATTGTTTATTTGACATCTCCAACACGCGATCCCTGAAATTCCGATGTGTACTGGAATTAATGGTCTAGATTAAAGCTTGATCTTACAGCTGAGATTTCATCGCGATTTTTCATATTGTGATTACGCCCTCTTCTCCTTCCACTTTAAAGATCGTGCAAGTTCTCCTCGATCCAATGGTGGTCGGACACTACACACAGATCTGACGACTGAGATCTGTCTCCCTCTTCAACGATCAGAGATTCTTCTTCTCAAACTTTCGCTCATTCGCTGCCTTCGATCATTCGTTGCCTTTGATCATTCACTGCTTTCGATCATTCACCTTTATGAACTTATCTTCTGTTTGCCTACAAACTTGTTGTTCTCATGTCATCTTCACTTTTTCCATCAATGACAAGCATTCGTTGCCTATTAAACATTTGCCAACAATCTCCCCCTTTGGCATTGATGGCAACTAAGGCACCCGAATTCTTTTCTCCCCCTTTGGCATCAATGTCAAAGAAGAGACATGCTCCCCCTGAGCTATTGCAGTAATTTTAGGAGGCATTAGATAATCAAACAATACAAATCTCCCCCTAACAGGATGGACTCTTTTAGGTGTGAAATGAAATGACACCCAACTTTTGTCTGAGATATTCAAACGGTGTCTTGGCCAGGGGCTTAGTAAAGATGTCTGTAGTTTGTTCTGTAGTGGGAATGTAATGGACCTGAACAATTTGATTGGTGACCTTCTCTCTCAGAAAATGATATTTTATGGGAATATGTTTTGTCTTGGAGTGGAGGACAGGATTTTTAGACACACTGATGGCACTTGTGTTATCATAATGAATTGGGATCGGCGCAGTATATTTTACCTGTAAGTCTGCAAGTGTCTGAATCATCCATAATACCTGTGTGCAATAGGTGGCAGCAGCAATGTACTCTGCCTCTGTGGTTGATAAAGAAATGGAACCTTGCTTTTTACTAAGCCAGGCTACTAAGGAGTTACCCAAGAAGAAGTCTTCTCCACTGGTGCGTTTTCTCTCATCAACACAATTTGCCCAATCTGCATCTGAATAAGCAGTCAACTGAAGACTTTGATTTCTGGGATACCACAGACCATAAGTCATTGTTTCTTTTAAGTACCTGAATATCCTTTTGACAGCTTGCAAATGACTCT
>ML777322.1:749311-760158 GCA_009831015.1 Picea engelmannii
TATTAGCTAGCACAACTGGCTTTACATAACCAGTCTCTACCACATCCTAGACATCTGCACCTAAAGCCATTATGTAGGTTCTCATTCTAACTTTCCAGAAGGCAAAGTTTGTTCCATTTAACATAGGGGCCTTATTGGTTGAATTTATTTCATGGCTTGATATGTTTAAGCTCTAGGATCTACCCTTATATAAAAGGGGCTGGATCTGATACCGATTTTTAGACAACTGAGAGGGGGGGGTGAATCAGTTGTTACCATGCTTAAACAATTATGGTTCTTTTAAACTCTTTGTAGGGATACTGAATGATGATCACAATAATGCAGGGAAATAAACAATGGCACTTTCATCATCATTCACATATATAAGAAACACAGAGACAGATATTTCTCGAGGAAACCCATGCAGGGTAAAAACCTCTTTTTCTTTATATGATAAGTAATAGTTACATTCTTTAAAATATCATATATATGAGCAACAACTCATAATGAGGCTACAAGCTTAGTTTTGCAAGTTGCAACTTGCTGAGAGCACCAACTCTCTGTTATCTCTAGCACCCACTAGAAGGAAGCACCAACTCCCTAGCTTCTCTAGCACCAACCAAAAGGAAGCACCAACTCCCTGGTTTGTCTAGCACCAACTAGAAGGAAGCACCAACTCCCTGTGTTCAAGCACCCACTTGAATCTTTGAGGACACCAATCCTCCCTAGCTCCTCCCAACCACCCTGAAATATAAATCTTTTCTACTGAAACTTATTACAGTGATATGATGTTCAACAATGGCTTACCAGACTCATCATTGTTCTGCTGCATTTTGTTGCTCTGTCTGCTTCATTGCCTCTCTGCACACATCTCTTGCGCTGCCTGTTCTTTTGCTTTTTATGCTCTGTGCACCATTTCCATTCACTTGCACAGTTCCTCTTCTGTGTTATTCCACTGCTGCACTCTGATCCCTTTTCACACATGAATCACCTTCACCAACAAAAACCACTGCAAACTCCAACAGCAATAGCAACACAATATCTTCTCTGTACCGTGTATTTATGGCTTCTGTGCACCTTATGCATGCAATGTTCACAATGCCTCTGCATGCTGAATCTGTGTCGTTATCTTCCACCTCTCGAATTCTCTATCTGATTATCATCATGACTCTTCAGCTTCTCTGGTGGTTCGCCCCATGTGGTCAGCATCACTGTATGTTATACTGATATTCCTCAGCCTCTCTGGCAATTTGAGAGTCATCTTCTCTGTGACAGTCGAACTCACCTTCTCTCTTTCAGTTACAGGCCTCAATGCTCATCAGCTGTCAATCACCTCCACGAACATCTTCATTCCTCTCAGAGACTCCTCACCTCCTCTGTCAGTCATGACGAAGTGTCTTCGCATCCTCTGGTAGAAACCATCAATGGTTTCTAGCAGTTTCACTGTGTCGTGCAACAATAGCCCTCAGATCTCCTTCAGGTTAATCTACGTCGTTGTATGAGCTTTAGTAATCTTTCCTTTAAATCAGGTTTCGACATTTCGGCATTTGTGTTCTTGCCTCTCGAAGTCGCGATCCCCGAAACTCCAATATGGAGCTTATTTGGACTGACTCCTTCTCTTCCCGTGACCAAGGGCTGTGACCACAGCCTTATGCATATGGCACTTTCGCGATTTCACATATCGCAAATTCGTAATTCAAGTTGCTTTGTTTCTTTTGTCTCTCCATATTGCGATTCGCGAAAGTCTGACATAGATTTGAACCAACGGTCCAGATTCATTCTCGATTCAATGGCTGCGATTGAATCACGATATCGCATATCACTAAACAAGGACTCTTATTACATTTGTTTCTTTTTCTTTTGAATTCGCGATTCGCAAAACTCTGATAAGTATTTGGATCAACGGTCCAGAAATGATCTTGACTCAACGACTGCGATTGAATCACCATATCACATATCGCGATTTCGGCATTCTTGTTGTCAAGTGTTTTTGTCACTTCAAAGTCCCGATTCATGAAACTCCGATAAGGAGTTAAATCAACGGTCCAGATCTGATCTCTATTCAGCGACTGCGATTAAATCGCGATATCACATATCGCGATTTCGACATCCTTGATTTCAAGTGTTCTTGTCACTTCAAAGTCCCGATCCCTGATACCCCATGAAGAAAATCAACGGTCCAGATTACTTCTTAACTTAATGGTTGCAATTAAATCGCGAATTCATATATCGCGATTTCGGGGTTCCTGTTGTATTGTTTATTTGACATCTCCAACACGCGATCCCCGAAAATCTGACGTTGACTGGAATTAGCGGTCTAGATTAAAGCCTGATCTGACAGCTCAGATTTCATCATGATTTTTCATATTGCGATTACGCCCTCTTCTCCTTCCACTTTAAAGACCGTGCAAGTTCTCCTCGATCCAATGGTGGTCGGACACTGTGCACGGATCTGACGGCTGAGATCTGTCTCCCTCTTCAATGATCAAAGATTCTTCTTCTCAAGAGATTCTTCTCAAACTTTCGCACATTCCCTGCCTTCGATCATTCATTGCCTTCGATCATTCACTGCTTTTGATCATTCACCTTTCTAAACTTATCTTTTGTTTGCCTACAAACTTGTTGTTCTCATGTCATCTTCACTGTTGCCATCAATGACAAGCATTCGATGCCTGTTAACACTCTTACCTTCATAGAGGCCAGTGAAATGATCGTGAGGAGCTCCATGAAAGATAAAGTGACACAAACTTGTTTCCTCATACTTTCTCCAGTACTCCAACTCTGCTTCTTTTGGGGATCCATTAAAATCCTTGTGGTGTAGCAGTGCACTAGCATAACTACAGTGCGAGAGCCTGTCATTCAAAAAGGTTAGATATTTGGCTAGCGACTAGGGGTAATAACTCCCCTTGTTGCATTCAAGCCATCTTTCTCCAGCTAGCTAACTGTCACACTATTCATGGAACCTATGAAAACATATATTATTTAGAGATATTAAAAGGAATTTATTTGTGAAAATGATTTCCACCTAAAATAGAAAAACAATAAAAGTGATTATATATATAATTTATTTCAAAATTTGAAACTAAATTTGATATTTGTTTCGAAATGTGTAATATCATAATAAACATATCCAAGCATCTATTTAGAGAGGTTGTAGACAGAAGAGTTTGAAAGGTGCTCGATAAAAAAAATATCAAAATATATTTAGAAATGGTAAACATAATGCTTGAAATATGTTGCAAGTTGTTATATAGTATGAGCAATAATTTTTTTATTTTACATATGGATTTGTAGACCATGAAAGGGAACTGAAGAATCCTTCATTTACCAGTGACATCACGGTGTGATTACAAGAGGAAAGACTTCAAATCGAGACAAATGGAGGATTTGTTCAAGATATGGAGTAAGATATCAAGTTCTTGAAGAAATTGTCCATGGGAACATATGAAGGCTCTAAATACTATGGATAAAGGTATAATATCTGGTAGTAAATCCAAGGTAGCCCAGAAATTGTAATTAACAAAATATGAATGCTTAATCTCTCTATGGTAAACAAATACTTTCACATTGAGAAACTAAATTCGAAAATAAGAATTTTTAGGAATGATTTGGTGAGGTTATGAATGGTCAATAGGCCCCATGGGGTATGGTGCCACATCATATGAATCAGGAGGGATTCTACCATTGGATAGAAGAATAAATAATATTTGAACACCCATTTCATGATCCACTGACTTCAATTTTACAAGGTGATTGAGTTCTTTTGTTATCGATGGAAAATCAATCAGAAAGGATTATACTAAGCCAGGAGAAAAAGAGGATGATGCTACCTCCAATTTTAAATCTAGAAAGCTTAATCTCATTCATGGTATTTTTCATTTAGAAGACCCTCAAATTATTGACATAAGTAGTCGAATGGGAAAGAATAATACTAAGTCATGCGAAATAAAGGATGAAACTACCTCCACTTTCAACTATAAGAAGGACAAACTAGTCCATGGTCTTTTTCATTGAGAATAAACTCAAAGTGTGGAGAGAAGTTGAAATCAACACCTATGTAGGTATATAGAGTTGGCTCCCAATGTCTGTGAGGGTCTTAGCAAGTGTCAGCTGAAATGCTTGTATACCAATTATTCGAAGATAGTTATTATCCATAAGTGATTGGTGAAACTTCTTTTCTAATGGTTATATTTTAGATTATGGTTATGTGCCTCGATGAAAACACCTTATTTTTTGGATGAACTCCACCAATTATGTTGTAGATATCAAGTAGAAAGAGAATCTTTAAGAGGACATTCATGTGGATGATAAATTCCTACTTTTTTAAGATAAAAAAATGGAGAATCAACCTATGTTGTTGAAATACAACATATACAAATATTCAACCACTAGTATGGTATTGAAATTAGGTAGAGGAAAGATGGTTTGTGGGTTGTTTTCATCTTTTCTTCAATGATGTGGTCATAAGAAAACCCTCCATAGATTTACCAACTCATTCACACAATGTATATATTTTGGAGAAATAAGAAAAGGTTCTAGGAGGAGGTAACAGAGAAGGTGGTTTGAAATCTCCTTTCATAAACCAAATCCAAGGAAATAATTGTCAAGTTTATAAAAAGAATTGTGATGCATATCTTGCTTCTAAAAGTTTCTTTACTATTTAATTTCACACTCTTGTTGAGTATTAGAAAGATGATCCATGGTTTTTGGAAAGAATGGGGATTTTGTTTACCCTATGAATCTCAAAAGTTAACCTAGCCAATATATATGTTACCAAAATGCATGTTTGGGTACACCTCACAAATATTCCTGTACACTGGTGAGACTTAGATATTTTTGAAGATATCTAGAAAATTGTGAAAAAATATTTGAAACAATCTATAGGTTGGAGTAAGATTAGTATTTTCACATATGTGTGTATATGTGTGGGGGTCACAATTGTTAATGGATTACTAGATAAATTCATACTTCAAAGGAAAGGCTCTAAGTTGACTCAAGAAATGGATTATGAAAATACAACTTTCAGGTGCTAAGTTTTTCAACAAGTACGACATTTGTAGGATACACATCCTCGAACACAAGCTTATCCTAAAAGGAAAAAAATAGCATAAATCAAAACCCAAAAGGATGGTTGATCATTTGAGCAACCAATATTTTATGATGAAGAGGAATAGATTGATGAACATCAACAACCTAAAATGTTACAGAAGGATACCAACTAATTCCCAAGAGTATAGGTTGTTCAATCAACACCCTCGATGATGGATAGAGAAGAATAATATAATACCATGTTGGTGGTATTTGCTAATAAATTATCATTATGGGGGAATGAAGAGTCTCTAGTGCCCTAACAATTATTTTCGTAAGGAATTAACACTGAATCTAAATTTTGGACAAATGTCTTATAGAAATCTTAATAATGTGATTTTTGAATTGTCATTATGGTACATTTTCAAAGGTGTGGTATGAAATTAAAAAGAAGAGAAGAAATGAAAGACATAGAAATTCGCATTGACGTGTAAAATTAAATTTTTCATAATAATATAGATTTCATATTAAAATTGTCAATAGGACATATAGATGAGACATGCACATTAAAAACTATATTTTTCTTTCAATTTTTTATAACAATGTTTTCTTCTGAAAAAATTATAAATTTTAATACTTCCCCACTAAATCTAAAACAACAAAAGTGAAATATAATATGACAAGATTTTATTATGTGATCAACACTTGAAACGATTT
Source organism: Picea engelmannii (assembly GCA_009831015.1). Taxonomy (NCBI): domain Eukaryota; kingdom Viridiplantae; phylum Streptophyta; class Pinopsida; order Pinales; family Pinaceae; genus Picea; species Picea engelmannii. Next base: position 755,036 of record ML777322.1, read on the forward strand.
TTAATAAAGTGAAAAATATCTAAAAGAAAAATAAGTAAAACATGAGGGAACATTGAATATATAAACACTCGTTTACCCGTTAACATAATTTACCAAGTTCTGACAACAAAATAAGTTTTTCTCCCTTCGTAGGCCCATCAAAAAGATGAAATCGATACATGGATAACACCTCTCTCATGTTGCACTTCAGGCTTGCAAACGAAATTCATGAAGGTATACAGAAACTGAAACCCTTGAGAATGTAACATATATAAAATATAATAATAATAATAATGAATAATCATAGTATTAATAATTAATTTCGTTAACTAAAGGTATTTGTAACACACCCAACCCCTAAGTACCCTTTCTAGGGATGGGCCATACATATGTTTCTTACTCAAATAATCTTGAATAATCTCTTTGAGATTATCCATCCTCTTCTACTTGCCCGTAGATTTCTAACGAATGTTACGACCCTCTAATATGACCTTTGGTTTATAAGTTATAGCTTCCTGAAATCCTTCAAGTGTTCGTTGACTGAGTGCCACATGGAAGCCACATGGATCCATATCCTTCATACCATTCCCAAGTTCCTATCTCTCGCAAGGATGGTCCAACCACTGTCTGAACCAACGATGAGACTTAATCCTCATTTAACACACAACTAGAGGAGAATTCAAAATTTAGCACTTTGGTACTAAACATCCCTTTTATTTCCTGCACGCATGTCCTCTAGAGTCTTGAAATTTTGAAGGATCCTGAAATATTTCCACATGGCTGCAACCTTTGGGCCCTTCACCCTTCCCACGACGTGAGGCCAATATTGCATAGATTCAATTTTATTAGTATCCACTCAGACACGATCCTTGCTGACAATATGACATAGGTATTCCACTTTTGAGGCACCAAATGGACATTTAGATTGTTTGAGGAAAAGTTGCTTCTTAGAGAGTAGATGGAGAACTTGATTCACATGGGAGAGATGGAATGACCAAGTTTTACTATAGATGATAATATCATCAAAGAAAGATAAGACAAAATGACGGAGAAAAGGATGGAAGACATGATTCATAATACTTTGGAAACTAGAAGGAGCATTACACAATACAAAGGGAATTACCAAGAATTCATAATGACCCTCATGAGTGTGAAATGGAGACTTGGGGATGTATTCTTATTACATACGGATATGGCAGTAGCTCGAACATAGATCCAAAATCCTGAAGTAATGAGAATCGCTCAATTCATCCAAAAGGTCATCAACAAAAATAATGGGGAATTTGTCTTTGATTGTGAGTTTGTTGAGGGCGCAAAAATCATGACAGATGCGTCAATTACCTTATTTCTTAAGTACCATGACCACATGGGAAGAATAGGGGCTAGTACTAGGACAAATAACACTGGCTTCTAGTAATTCATAAAAAACATTCTCAATTTCATTCTTCTAAGAAAAGGTATGATGCTAAGGAAAAACATTGGGGGGAAGACTACCTGCGATGAGAGGGATGGAATGATCATGGACTCCACGAGAAGGGGGGAGTTCTTTGGGTGTAGTAAAAAACAAATTGGTGGTGGGAGATGATAGATTAGAGGTTGAGATGCACAGAAGATGTCTCAACAACATAAATGGAGTGGATTTGGGATATAATTCCCGAATTAATTTTTTTTGGGATATTTTCCATGTGATGGGAACTGATGATCTCAGGGGAGACTGCTATGATTCCTTGGAACTTATGTTGTTGTCCCTCCTGTTGGAATTGCATGGTTAAGTCCTTAAAATCATTGATAATGGGGACTCGAGTATGTAACCATTTGACACCAAGAAAAATGTCACAACCACCCATGTCTATAGAAAACATATGGGATTTTAGGTGATATTGACCAATTTGGAGCACACATTTTCACATCGTCCCCCACATTTCATGGAACGACCATTGAAAATAATGATTTGAAAATTATTGATGCCACAAATGTAACAATTGACTTCTTGGGCAATGTGGCGATGACTAAAGTTATGGGTGCTACCACTGTCCACAAAGATGATGACTTTCCTATTTTTGATGTAATCAATTAATTTGAGAGTATGGGGAGCAAAGAAGCCAGTGAGGGAATTAAGTGAAATCATCGGGTCAACTTCGGGTGGTTTAAAGGGTGGAGTGAGGTAAGATGGTAGGGGTAGTTCCTCCACAATAGGAAAAACTACATCTTCTTCAAAAAGATCCTCAGTCATAGCGATAAAAATATTTTTTTCCTTACACTTGTGCCCGAGAAAATATTTGTTAGCACAATTATAACAAAGACCCTTGATTTGATGTTCATCCATTTCATCCTTGGATAATTTATTGATCTTGAGGGGAGTTGCATGAGGAGCAAATTTGGTGAATTTAGGGCAAGGAGGAAAGGAGGATTTGTGGGTATGGGAGGAGACAATTTGTCTGTCTTCCTTGGCTCATTAAGTAGCTTCGAACCAAGTTTGGGGGCATTCCATGAGAACATGGGCACAAATTTCATCTTTGAGGCCACTGATTAAGCATTCCATCAAGAAAGAATCTGACATGCCCTCTATTATGAAATTCAAGTGCTCAAATGTAAGAATAAAGTCTTCCAATGTCCCAAAATTCTTTAAGCTGATCAAACGACCTAAATGGTGGGTTTCATAGTCAAAATGGTCATAAAGTTCAGCCACAAACTATGTTCAAGCAACATACCATTGGTGTGCATTTTTTCTCCACTACCACCATTTCCATCCTTATGGATCGAGATATAGAATACCATAACAATGCTTGACTAAATCATCAGTAATCCCATGAAAAGAGAAATAATGTTCCATTTGGGTGACTTGGCATGTGGGATTGTATACATAAAATTTGTTCACCTCGATTCGGGGAGGGTGGAGGTCTCACGAAAAGTGGGTAGTATGAGGAACTTGGTAATGGGAAGATTCATGGTCATCCTAATAAGATGGTTGTTCAGAAGAGGAAGGGTTCTAGAAATGGCCCATGAAGTTTTCAAAGGTGGACTTGACCCCTTTGAGGTCTTTAAGGTCTTCGATGTGGGAACATTTTTCCTTGAGCATATCAATAGACGAATTGATTGAGATGATGTTGGAAGTGCTAGTCTTGATGTCTTATTTTTTCTGTTGGTCGTTAGAAATCAAGGTATTGAGTTCTTGGGATCTTGTGGTATCCATTTGGAACAAGGGGTGGGAAAATGGTATAAGGGAAACAAAAGAGGTCTAGAGGGCTGGGTGAGACTAGTGAGAAGAAGGGTGTCAAATGATAGGTACCACTGCGATCAGGGAGAAAAGGGAAATCCAATGGGATAGGGGCCAAATAAGGGTGACAGAGAAGGGTCAGATCCACACAAAAAAATTATGCTAAAAATGTACGTATCACTAGAATCAGGGAAAAAAGAGGAACCTGGTGGGATAGGTCCCAAATAAGTGTGCCCACGGGACCACTATACTTTTTTTTTCCATTTTTTTTACTCCTCCAGAGTTATACTCTATCATGAATAATACTGCAGTGAAAAAACTCCCAAATTCTTAACAAGAAGAAATGTATAGTGATTTCACAACTAGAATGCAAAAGGCACAGTTGCATGGCAACAAATCTTGTCTTTTCTATTTTTGTTTCTGTCCCGAGGGGTAGGATATTATGGGTTTCTATAGGAGATGGTTTTCCCTGTGTTGTATATCTCTGATATACATGCGGTTTCCAATAGTATTACTCATCCCAATATCTCAAGGCACACACTAATGAGGTTAGACTATGTCCTTAGTCATACTACCTAACTACCAATATACTAGAGAGTATCTCCCGAGTGTTTTTCTCGGTTACACTATAGAAGTTAGGAGGCCGATTGATTTATCTATGGAGGGCTTCAACAAATCTATGTTGATCCATATATAGTTGTGTCTGATGCGCTACCAATCGAAGGGGTACCAACATGGGTTACAAGGCTCGCCAAAATATGTACGCTTAAGTACCTATTGTATTTCCTACGTATATGACTCACCAAATGCAGGTTTATGTGTGCAATGACAGATCTTTGTAGCTTTAAGACTTTGGAATATGTCTCTACCCTGAGAAAATTTAACCCACAGTTTTATGTTGAGGAAGGTGCTCTGATACCACTTGTAGTATTCCAAATATAAAATAATATGCATAACATAAATATTTTATCTTGAAATGGCAGAGACACAATGATATAATGACAACAATACCAAAATAATACTGGAACAACACTACGATAACACCATAATGAGCACTTTGATTATTCATAGCAATGTTCACTTGCCTCTTGGATGGAGAAACCTCTAGCAGAGCACAACTCTATTAAAATAATATCCACGACAAGATTTCTCATATCCTCTACTTCTATTTATACTAAATCTATCTATTGAAAAGAAAAATCTAGAGGAAGATCCTTCTAGAAGAGGAAACTTCTATTAGGTGTTCTTACATTTGACTTATTCTTCCTTATTTCTAGGACTTATTAATATTAGACTTTATTACATGGAATTATATTATTCTACCTACATGAGGGGTTAGAGAGGTTAGGTCCCTAACAACTCCTGAATACTCTCAGATTGGTGGTTTGCATTTCTTCACGATAGATGAATAGATCAAGGTTTAATCATGGGGCAAGTTTATCTGTCCCGGATAAGGAAACTACTAGGAACCGGTTAACCTTGCGGTTAACTACAACCATCAGTTTCCTTCGACTATTTTATAAACGATAGGGTCAAAACACTCTGGAGATCCGAACTCCCATAGCTTCAAAGCCAGAAAGGATTAACTCCTTTAGGGCCCAACGTAGGGTTACCAAACCTTGGTCACAAGGGTCCTTTGGAAACTATTGTGGGATACTCGCTAATTCCTTTAGCCATTAAAGGGTTAAGTATATGGGAATGAGCCCTCAGTCCTATGGTGAAGATTTTGAAGGAGGTGCCCTCCTTCCACAAAGTTTGAAGTTTAAATTTCGGCGAGGGTAGATTTAAGAGGTGGAGAAGACTTAACCATTTCTATAAATCCTACCCGACCCTCTTATAGGCTTACATCCCATGAATCTTTAACTGCTAAACTGAGGTAAGAACAGGACCATTCAAAAACATGATTTCATAGAGAAATAATTCATAT
>ML777322.1:770643-784603 GCA_009831015.1 Picea engelmannii
CATCTGGTACTTGAACATTTAAGTGGGGTAAAAGGAGGTTGCCCCCTCAAAGAGGCTTATTATCTGAAATTATCTCTTTTTCAAGGCGTTGAGTACTTTTCCTGAGGTTTTTCTATGCTATATTGATGTTTGGTTCTTAACACATAGAAATACCTTTCCTTCTAAGGTCTTTGGCTCATCAAATTCAATCTTGTCCCTGAAGGACTGAGGTAAGACACTAATAAATCGTTGCATTTTTACATTTTAATCATTTATGTAGGGTACATACCTTATCATGTCAAGGAATTTATTGATATATTCATCTATGGTGAGTTGTCCCAAGTTGAGTTCATATAACTCCTTGGTCTTCCCATCAAAATATTGTCCTGACATATACTTCTTTTTGAATTATTTATCAAATTGTTTCCATGACAAGTGCTTCTCATGGATTCCTTTCACATTCCTAAGGTCCTCCCACCAAGTGGAGGCCTTTCCATTCAGGTTAAATATGGTTATTCAAACCTTTAATTTTCAGAATAGTCATGGAATCTGAAGTAATTCTTCAATCCAAGCAGCCAAACATCTTCTTCTTCTCCCTTCTTAATTTCTCCATCGAAGGTGGGTGGTTTGGATTTCTTGAAACCTTCAGGGTCACGACTCTTTGAATGTTTCCTCTTCTTTCTTTTCCTTTGGGAATGTGAACTACTTTTTGTACTAGATAATTCCTTGGAGTTGGAAGTTTCCTCAGCATAGGATTATTTCGACGAGTGTCTCTTGGCTACATGTTGGGCCTTCTTTGAGGTGCTCCTCCTTGTTTGGCCACTTTCAGGGCTAGTCTTTCATATCTTAGGTGGAATCTGGATTTTCTCCATATGATTTATGTCCACATGAGTGGATGTTGTTCCATGATGTAGCTACCTTTGTATATATGATAATATTTTTTGTAGGACTGCATTAATTTCCATTTTGTTTTCCTTCTCTTTTATTATCCTTTAATTTCTTATAGTTTCATCCAGATCCTTCTCTGTTATTCCTCCCTATTCTGGGAGCTCTCCCCCAATTCATGGTGTGTCACCCTCCTTTAGGTTGTAGTTTTCTTATGGTCTACTGACTGTTTGAGTGTTGATAAATTTTTTTATGTTAGTTAATGGTCTATTAGTTCATGAAAAACACACAATTCATATTTCCCAATCACATGCAATATTAGAAAATTTCATTCCTTTCTTTAGTAGATGTTTAATTAAGCCTTTTAGGAAAGGAGTAATATAGGGTATCACCCCTATAATTTATTTAAATAAAATTCTCTTTAATAATATTTTTAAGTGACTCATTCATGAGCCCAAGCAGGCCAAGTGTTGTAACCATGCTCTAATACCAATTTGTAACACATATGACCCCTAAGTACCCTTTCTAGAGATGGGGAACCAAAATTTTTCTTACTCAAATCATATTGAATCATCTCTCCGATATGATCCATCATGTTCTACTCTCCCGTAACTTTCGAACAACTATTACCAGGCTCTAATCTAACCTCTAGTTTACAAGTTATGGCTTCCTGAAGTCCTTCGGGTGATCATTGGCTCAGGGACACATGGAGTCCATGTGGATCCATATCCTTCACACTATTCCCAGGTTCCTACCACCGCCAGGGATGGTCCATCCACCTTCTAAACCAATGATGAGACTTAATCCTCATTTAACACACAACTAGAGGATAATTCGTTGTTCGACACTTCGATACTGAACATCCCTTTTATTTCCTACGGACATGTCCTCCGGAGTCCTGAAATCCCAAAGTATATCAAAATATTACCACGTGCCTCCAACCTTGGGTCCCTTCACCCTTCCCGCAACACTAGATCCCAAACTCCTGGAGTGTCGAAATCCTAAACTTCTAAAGAGTCCAGTCTTGCATGGGGTGACATACTAGATGCAACGACGAATACATGAGGGTCCCAAATAATCCTACCTCCACATGGACCAAAAAAATAATTTCTATATAGGACACATGGAAAGGAAGAAAGGACACATGGCTCCTACAGTGGGTGACATGTGTCACGTCTTAATGGGAACATATGGTCAGTGAAACATCCAAATCTACGTGACATGTGACACGTAAAACATAGTTCCACGTCACCCTGGGTGATTTCAGCACACCAATTCACCCCAAACTGATCGCCTTCCAAGTCCTTTGATATTATCGTCATGGTGTGTCCATGTAGCCCCTAGATCTATGACCTTCATTGCTTCATAACTTCTATGTTCGGGGAATTCAGGGTATGTATCGCTCCTTTCTCCCGAAGTGGTCAACGTGGGGCTAACCTTCGCATAAATCCAACAACCATGGAATATCCCGAAGGATTCCTAAATCTACGGTTCTCATTTTATTTGCAGCTGCGGCCTTCAAGGATTTCGACTTCATGGCCACTCCACTCTCCCAAAGTAGGACTTCACTGAAGTATCATACATGGGTCCCTCCTCTAAAGGATTAGATGGTTAAGAGGGGTTCCTCACGAGCTCCTCAGATCCATGACTCTTATCACTTCATGAATTTCTTATTTCAGGAGCTTGATGCTATATCATCCCAATTCACACAGATTAGGATATTGCTGAAGTTACCTCTACGTGAATCCAACAACCAAGGGGAATTTCAAATACTCTCATATCAATGGTTCGCATTACTTTGAGATAAATGAATGGATATATATTTAATGGTTTGGAAATTCTATCTTTCACGGATAAAGAAACTTCTAGGCGTCAGTTAACCTTATGGGTAACTGCAACCATCAGTTGTCTTCGACTAGTTTATAAATGGTAGCGTCAAAACACTCCGGAGATCCGAACTCCCAGATTTCCAAATCCAAAAAGGATTAACTTCTTTCAGACCCAACATAGGGTTCCCAGACCTTGGTCACATGGTGATCCGAAAAGATCTTTTATACGACAATGGTTGAATTATTAGGCATGTTTTAATTAACCAATTAGGAAGTTGAATGAAAGAGGAAGAAATATGAATGAAACATAACAACCATCAAGCATATTTAGATATGTAAATAAGAATAAAACAACAGAAAACCATAAACACCAATGTGATAACGAAGTTCGACATTATCACCTACATCTCCGGGCCTTTGTCTCGGTGCATGAGGCTTTATTATTTATGTTCAAAGCTCTAAATGTACATCAAATAAGTTCCAAAAGGGTTACAAACTGATCTATTCTTATTCTACCATATCTCTAGAACCCATGAAAACTGACGACATTGAAATCGGATGACTGGGGCTCCCAGAAATGGCTGGCAAAGGTGCGCTCCTCAATAGCTTCCCTAAATAAAAATGGCTTTGTCTTGGAAAATATTTAGCATAAACTTTCTTTGAAACTCCCCTATGGCTTCAAGAACCTCTAGTTTATATATATTTGAATTTTATAACCATCTCCCAAGTTCCCCCAAATATCTAGCCTAAAAAAGGGCCCAATATCCTCCAATATTGGCCCAAAATCTCCAAAACTACTGAATAAAATCATTTAAAATGACTATAATAAAGTAAATAACCACTTCTGGGAAAATATTGAGGATAAGCCCCTCAGGACTAGGCATTCATCCCCTCTACAGAGTTACATGAGATCATGTGGCCAAGCGTTATCCCCCAAGGAGTTGCGTGTTGGCCCCTCCTCCGCTAACACCTAGTCCTTTGGAGAAAATCCATGTACCCATAGCCCGAACAGTGTGCCTGGCCATTGGTAACCACCCTTGAGTCCCATGGTGGTAAGTTGTGTGTTGTCTCATGGCCCCCGCTACTGACTCTTAATGTTGGGTGTACACCAGTTGTTATATGGCTCCAATATATTCGCGGTCTGGGGCTAGGCCCCAACCCTTTCCGCCTCTGAATAATACAACAAGAAAACTTAAATATTTATGCTACCACTATAGTTTAAGAACCAAAATGATGTTGGTTTGGGTAGCCTATCCTTGCCACCTACTTTCCCGGACATGAGGTCACGGGTTCAAAACTGGTGAAGTCCCAAAAATTTTGCAACAAACATCAACCAACGAATGGGTGCCACGGGGCAGCCCATGTCTGGGCCACATGAAACCTTCCCATTAGACCAATGAATTCCACATGTCACTCAGTCATTCGACCACCTGCATACCCATTCAACACAACTTTCCATGTGCCAGACCAACCACGTCATCTGTATGGGCGTGCCACATGTCACCCTTGTAATGGTGACACGTGTCACCCCTAGATTGGTCCACCTATCATTCCCACATCATGACCTTCTACAGTCAACTACCAACTATGCCTACCACATCATATGTATGGTCCTACGGCTTGTACATTCAGCTGCCACGTGGCACTCTACGGACTGTACAGACTGTACAATCATCATTTATTTTCCCTATTTGGCCAAATGAACAGATTGTAATATATGGAGCATATGATGTCTGTTTGAGCCTGTTCAAGCTGCGTTGGGTTCGTATCGATGAGGCCTACGCACAGGTCTTTTTTTAATCCATTTTGAGAACTTTTGTTGTTAGACCTTTCTGAGCCCCATCAAGCTCCTAGATCCAATTATGGATCACATGGGTCCTTCAGAAACTCTTGTGGGATACACACTAATTCATTTAGTCGTAAATGGGTTAAGGAAATGGGCATGATCCCTCGGTCATATGGTGAATATTTTGAATGAGGTTCCCTCCTTCCACAGAGTTTGAACTTGAAATTCCCATGAGGGTAGATTCAAGAGGTCCACAAGACTTAACCATTTCTATAAATCCTACCCCCACCTTCTCATAGGCTTACATCCCATGAATATTTAATTGCTAAAATGAGGCAAGGAGACAACCATTCTAAAGAATGAGTTCACATGGAGATAATACATATAATTACCTTAATAATTCAACACAAAACTAATTCATAGACAGATATATATATAGTCATCATTTCCATTTAAATAAACAAAGTATGAATATACTTATCAGAAAACTAGAGTTCATGAAGCGACTACTAAAACGGGTGCCTGTTTCCACCCAACCACCAAGTGTCTCGCCTTTGGGAGCACCAACTCTTTTCATTGAAAAGAAAGATGGCACTTTGAGACTATGCATTGACTATCAATAACTAAATAAGATGACAATGAAGAATAAGTATCATTTACCCAGAATTAACAACTTGTTTAACCAAGTGGGAGGAGCAAAGATCTTCTCTAAGTTAGATTTAATGTCTGGTTATCACCAAGTCGGAATAAAGGACAAAGATATAAGTAAAACAACATTTAGAACACGATACAAACACTATGCGTTTGTCGTAATTTTGTTCGGTCTTACTAAGCATCGACAACCTTTATGTGTTTGATGAATAATATATTCAGTCAATACCTGGATAAATTTGTGTTGGTGTTTATCGATGATATTTTAGTTTACTAAAAAATGGAAGAAGAACATGAAGAACATCTGAATATATCTTTCCAAACCTTAAGAAAACACACATTGTATGCAAAGTTCGATAAGTGTGACTTCTACAAAAGAAGGATACAATACCTAGGACACGTGAGATCTGAAGAGCGTATTAGAGTTGATCCAAAAAATATAAAAGCCATTATGGAATGGCCTATTCCTAAGGATATAGAAGACATCAAATCATTCATGGGAATTACCGGCTATTACCAAAGATTTATTGAAGGATTTTCTAAGATCACGTATCCAATTACATCCCTACAGAAAAAGGGAATAAGATTTACTTGGTCACAAAAGTGTCAGGACATCTTTGATAAATTAAAATGATTGTTAACTATAGCACCTATCCTAAGGGTAGAAGATCCTGATAAAGACTTTACAGTTTGCATGGATGCAACCAAAGAAGGCTTGGGAGGTGTCCTAACACAAGATGGACACGTCATCTATTGCGAATCACGTAAACTGAAAGAACATGAATGGAATTATGTTACACATGATTTGGAGTTAGTAGTAATAATTTGTGTGATGAAAATGTGGAGACATTATTTAATGGGGAGAAAGTTTAGTGATGAATATGTAGTGGACATTATTTAGTGATGAAGATGTAATGAAACAAAATACATCAAAACAATAATAGAATTAAAATAAAATGCAGAAAAACTGAACCAATAAGATCTGCATTTAGATAAAAATGGACTGCTAATGTTCAAAAACAGCCTGTACGTACCTAATTCCATTGAATTAAAATCAACAATTCTTGACAAATTGTAGAAAAGGCCGTATTCTGGTCATCTAGGATACCACAAAATGATAACAATCTTAATAAAATTGTTTAGTTGGCCTAACATGAAGAGTGAAACAACTGAATATTTATCTAAATACTTAGATTGTCAACAGGTAAAGGCTCAATATCAACATCTAGCCAGTCAGTTACAGCCTCTACCTATAACAGAATGGAAGTGAGAGATTATCTCGTTGGACTTCCTCGTAGATGTTCCTAAGACTCAAAAGAAAAATGACTCAATTATGGTAGTGATTGATAAACTTATCAGATCTGCACATTTTATACCTGTGAAATCTACTTATAAAGAAATTAATATTGCTGAAATTTTTATGAAAGAAATATTTAGATTGCACGGAATTCCTAAGATGGTGATCTCGGATAGAGATGTCAAATTTAAGTCAAAGTTTTGGAAGCAATTGTTTGCAGGATTGGATACTAACTTGAATTTCAGCACAAGCTACCATCTACAAACAAATGGACAAACCGAATGAACAAATTAAATTGTGAAAGGCATGTTACGAATGTACATGAGAACAAAACCAAATAAGTGTGAGGCGTACCTACACTTAGTTGAATTTTCTTACAATAATGACTATAAGACATAAGCCACGATGAGTCCCTTCGAAGCATTATATCGAAGGAAATGCACAACCCCAATTAGCTGGGATAATCCAGTTGACATGCTTATGATGGAACCAGAAATGCTCCAAGAAATGTAGAAAATGGTAAAAAGTGTACAACAAAATTTAAAGGAGGCCCAAGAACGATAGAAAATCTACATTGATTTAAAAAGGAGACACCAACAATTTCAAATTCGGGACCATGTATATCTGAAAGTCAAAACAAGGATGAGTTCTCTAAATCTAGGAAACTGTTCAAAGTTGGCTCCTAGGTTTTGTGGGACCTTCGATATTTTAACTCAAATCGGACCCATGGCGTATCAACTAGCACTTCCTGCAAACTTAAAAGTTCATAAATTTTTTCATGTTTCCTTATTAAAAAAGTATTTTCATGATCCTACTCACATCATTGATTGGAACATGGTGCAGGTGGAACCAGAAGGTGAGTTCCAAGAAGAACCTCTGTGCATTCTGGATATGAAAGAAATAGTACTACGAAACAGAGCCATCGTCGTGACAAAAGTGCAAAGGAAGCACCTTGTCCCTGAGGAGGCCAATTGGGAATTGGAGGAAGATTTTTAGAAATCTTATCCAATTCTATTCCAAGAGAGGAATGAACATTGAGGATAATGTTGTACTTAAGGGGGACAGGATGTAATATCCTCAAATTTTGGAATATTAAATTCTATGTGAACTTTGGAATAAATTTTTGTTTTTGGAACATTTCGATTTGGAAATTATTTTCCATTTATGGAAAATCCAAATTTGGAATTTTATTTATTGTAATTAATTATTTGATGACTTTTGGGAAAATATTTGACTTGCCCAACTAGCCTCTTTTATTTTAACACATGTGAAAGACAAACTTATTATAAATTAAATGCTGGAAGACAAATGCAACAACTAGGTTAAAAATAGTTGACCATGACTCCATGAGTGGGGAATAGGTTTGAGTTTCCTCAAGGATGATTTTTACAAGTAGAAAATGTGGAATTTTACCACTAGCATCCCCTAAAAATCAGGTATTTGTAAACCTGCAAATTTCCCAAGGAGGGAAGGAAAGACCTAGGTACAAGATGCATATAAAAAAACCATACGGAGGAGGAAGGACGTTGCTTAGTATGTTGGGGAAAGGAAATCTATTTGTTGTTATGAGAACTATGAGTGTTAGGCTGAGGAATTTTTGATTTGTGGATGGTGACTATAGCTAAGGAGGATCATTAATTTTTCTGTTATGGACTCATGGTCAGACTATGGGGTGAACATGGATAGTGAACTTGGTTGTTTTGTTTTATGGTTGGGTGGAACATGGTTGTTCCATTTGGATTCCAACGTCGGGTTCAAATATGTATCTTGACTTCTTTTAATTATTAATTGTTAGGAATATGATCGCGTATTATAGTGGAATGATACTATATTGTTTAATTGAAATGAAAATATGGTATATATATATATATATATATGCAGATGTGCTTAGACATAAAGAAATGGCATAACTATTTTATGCTCCTATTAGCCATTAAATATGGTTGTACATGTATAATTAATTATATAGATATAAATATATATCTTCTCATGCATAAAGAAATGATAGGACTATTTGTTATGTTCATATTGACCATTGGATTTTATCGAATTGCAATTTAAATCTGTACAAACACAAATACCATAGAGAATAGACAGAACGAATAACAATTTGAATACATTCTTTATTACCACATAAATATAGTGATGAACTCGAAGTATCTTATAAAATCAACCTTTGTATTCAATCGATCACTGTTCAAATTATTACAGTTGGAGTACCATAATCCAACTCCATAGCTTCCTATACTATAAACAAATTTCTAAGAAAGTATATATAGAATCTGGTTATAACCGAAGTCAATGCATGCAAGGACATGGAACTTGAATACGTTTTGAGTAAGATAATTCCTTCACCCGACTTTTCCAACTTGCGCAACCTACAAAGGAAGTAAAAGGGGGGGTTTAGTAAACTGTGCTAATATTTTAATTCTATGGAAATTAACAATAAGAATAAGTCAAGGACAATACTTAGCTTGAGTACGACGAAGAAACAGATCACCACTTGTTCTTGTGCGACAATCTGTCCACGATCCATGATGAGGAGGAGTGGACCCAAAACCAATTGTGGGTACCATCACAAAACATAAAACAGGCCCATCATTAATTTCACATATCCATGCATAGACTTCGCTCTTGAAACAAAGAAAGTGAAAGTAAATAACTAGCATCAAAATAGATTGTGCATAGATTAAGGAAACAAGAAGCACACATTAACATCTCTTCAATCGTGTGTCGAGGAGCAATAAACAGAAGGAATCGACTATGGAAAATGTCAGCATTTAAAAAAATATTTCCATTCTTTTCCCGAAACCACTCAGTGAAATTATGATTTGGGTAATTATTACAATGAGAAAGTATTAATTTGATAAGCATTCATAAGAGGCGCAAAATATGCGACCCATGTATTGTTCACAATGAATCACAAAAAATTAAATAAAATTATAGTAAGAACCAAATATCTCTCGACAGAGAAATCGTTTTATAACCAGAGGGTATAAGAAGGTGTCATTTCAAATGATTAAATTCTTGTTTATATTGCTAATTATATGCACGAAAAGTAAATCACGAATTCCCATAAAGTGTTAATACTTGCACAAAGAGTAAATAATATTTTTGTATATTTACACAGAGCATAAATCGTTTATAGTTTATATTATATTACGCGTTGTATTTTAGATTGCATGACTTGACATAGATATGGTAGTTATGCTAAGGGATAGGATATCCCTAGTCACAACTTTCTTAATTACAAATAAATGTATGACTCTAATCCAATAACGAGAATAAATATGTTATGCATGCAATAAAGGAATAAAAATATGTCTAATGGATTATCTCTATGTCACAATCAAATGTTGAAGAGTCAAGGAACTTTAAAGTCGCCTAACAATTTTTTTTTATATTTGGGAAATTTGGGGTAGATTACAATACAAATACAATAATTTCACAACCTAAAATAAAAACAATTTTGAATATTCATAAATAAGGATAGAATAATTACCTTTTAATAGGAATGAGTCTAAGAAATTAGTTGCCTAAGAGAAATTTTCTACCCAACCATAAGTATCTAGTCTAGATACCAACTCAAAGTTAGAATATGAGTGGACCCAGATGAAGTAACCAAGATACAATATTATCTCTCTCTATCTCTCTCTCTCACACACACAAAACAACCCATATACTCTGATTCTCAGCCAATCCACTTAGTACAAATAATTGCATGCATATCATCTAGCCATAAACAACTAAGGGATTCTCTTCTACTCAGTTGCACAACATAAGAAGTATCTTCTACTTCTTTGCTCAAAAATTACTCATGGATATTATTCCCTCTATAGTTCCTTAGTGTGGGTAGAAAGAGCTCAAATTGGTTTATTATTTTTTAGAATTTCATGCAAGAGAAATACTTGTCACTCATGCATCCAAGGAATAGAAATTCCATAGTGGGTGAGTGGTTCTTGAATTTACCAGTCTCTATACTCACCCACAACCAACTTTATTTCATCCCATATCTACAATTTCCTCTTTACAATGTTGATAATGGTTAATTTATAGCTTGGTAATAGTTACCAATGTAGAACATATCACGAGTATCTCAAAGAAAACCATGTGAGAATGTTGGAATGAATGACATAGTTATTGGGAAAATAGAGGATCGGTGGAAATGATGGCTCACATTACTATTAACTAGAGGACTGTAGGGCTCTTACAATTCCCATCTCGATTTTACTCAAGCCATGCTCCCATAAGTATGTGAAAAAGCTTTCCCTATGAACCTTTACATGCATTGAAAGATTGGTTTATAAGTCAAAGGAGATGGTTTCCTTTATTTAAGGAACATGGTGGAAGAAATATTAGTTCTAAGGATGACACTTGATACTAGAAAATATATTTTTCGTTAGGCCACCTTTCCTCTCCCCCTCTAGTTGAATCATATCACTTCTCATACTCAACACAACCATCTTGGACCATTATATATTATATAACAATATCAATATTTTCATAACTTAATTTTACTATTGTAGCTTACCACATGGTCCATATAAGCATATGTTCTTCTGTAACATACCCACTACCTACAATCAAATTTTTCGTTGATTTCTCAACAATGAGAATATCGAAGCTCGCAGCAGCGAAAGGCCAATCTCGATCTACATGCCTTTATTTCCCTATCATGACCTTTTCTTGACACGCCTGTGACATTTCCTCGATGACAGCTTTGGGTTTTGGAGTTTCGTGATTCCTGACGACAAAAGTTCTTGTCCTCTCGAACTCCCGATCTCTGATGAGCAACTTTACCGATACGCACCCTTTACGTGTTAGCCCTCCTAGCTATGCTCGTGGTCCACATGACCTTCCGCCTACATGACCGCAGCCATGCCTCCTCATCGGATATTTAGACTTTTCAATGTTGAAACACACTCATCCTCAGGATTCGCGATCCCTCGAATCCCGACGTGCTCTTTATGCACTAGCTCTCCTGACGAGGCTCCGGGCCCATACAATCGTTATCCCCGTGAATGCAATATCACTGCTCGTCGGGGTTTCGAGCTTTTACGTGATGTAATACATTGTCCCATGGGATTCCCGATCCTTCAAATCCCGACACGCTCCAACTTCCGTTAGCTCTTCGGGCTAGACCTCTAGCCCACGTGACTACTATTCCACAAGACCGCAGTCTTGTATCCCATCGGGGTTTCAAACATCGCAATGTCGAAAAGCATAAACATTTGGTCCTCGGAATCCCCGACATCCTGATAGGAAGTTAGTTTCCGCTAGTCCCCTGGGCCAGACCTTTTGGGTCCATATGACCTTCCTCTATATGACCGCAGCCATATACTTCCGTCGGGATTCCTCCTATCGGAATTTTGACACTCGTGATGTCCCAACAACTTGGTTCACCGATCCCCGATTCCTAACACGCTCCTCTGCTACCTTAGCCTCCCGGGCTAAGTCTTTAGTCCACGTGACCAATGTCCCCGTGACCAAAACCTTACCTCTCGTCGGGGTTTCGAACTTCAAAGTTTCACAATGTATGGACTTCTTGTCCCCATGATTCACAATTCTCCGGATCCCGACTGGCTGACAGCTAGCTCCCACTTATCGGAGTTTCGCGGTTCGCGATACGAAAATGCATAAACACTGTCACCAGGATCCCCGATATCCCGATGACCCAAACACCGATCATCAACTTCCTGTCGGGCCTTTCCCCGATGGCACCGATTGCTGCCACGCGTCCTCCTCAAGATGGATGGTTCTGATCTCTCCGGGATTTCGAGACTTGTGATGTCCTGATTCCTTCGACCTCAGGAACTCTGATTTCCCGAATGTCGATATCCCGATGAAGGTCGGGATGTCTACTTGGTGTGAGAAGGGTTAAACCCCGTGCACCTCCTATCCGATCTGATGGATGACGGGTAAATGGACCAAGATCTAACGGTCTAGATCCATTCTTCTTGCGCACGCCCCAGAGACTAAACTTCGAGCATCTTAACCCAATTCAACGCTTGACGGGGTCTTCTCGATGAGATCCAATGGCTCAGATTGCCCCACCTTGTGCATTCTTCCACTACTTCGTGGATGTGAAAAGATCAACGGTCCAAATGTTCTCCTAGGCCTTGGGATCTACGATCCCGATTTCCTCTCTGTTCATGAAGATAGAGGGAAAAAGGGACAAGGTGTGTAATGCCTTTGTTACTTTCGTCAGTCTAACGGTCGTGAATGGCTATGGGTGATTCGATGAGATCTCATTTGTCGATTTGTTACTTATCCCTACACTACTACCTGAGAACCTTAAGAGGGTCATTCCTCCTCGTAGAGGGTTATTAAGACTTTCCCATTCAAGTCCTTTTTCCAGGTTCTTGGAAAACCTCTCTAAGGAGGGAATCTTTGTGAGGAGATCTATACTGGGGCATTCCCAGAGACAGATAAGGGTCAACAGCTTCCCGAGAATGGGATGGAATCCTAACTTAGCTCAACCTAGGCATAAGTAGATTCATTTATCAACGTAAGTCGTGCATGGTTTCCTCTGTTATAAGCATATATCTATTAATTCTTATCAAAACACTGCACATACATTCTTACACTGAAATCATTCACAATTTCATAGTTCTATGAGCATATATATCAATATATGAATTTTCAAGATGCAATATGTAAAACACTTATCAGAAATACACCAGAAGTGGGTACAACTACTGAGAGGGGTGCTCGTTTCCACCCAACTGTAGGCTCAGTGACTCTCGACGGATTTACCACTAGCCACCCCTGAGCTGAGACCACGATGCTTTGAGACTGCATCTCTCTGTCTACCAGTGACCAGGAGTGAAGGTTGCAATCCTTCCTCTCTGTTATCACTCACTCTGCGTAAAAATGCCAGAGTTCCCCTCGCGTCTACCCCTTTGCAATCGATTCTACCTCACGCCTTATCTTCTCGCAAGGTTGCATGTGGCGCAATTCCCCTCACGTCTGATCAGGCCTAACGGCTCTACAGATGGGTGGTTCACAATCCCATCCATCATTAAGCCATCCGCCCACCATCCTGTGAGGCCTTAAATTCGGGGCCAGCAAGCCTCTTTTGGTTCTCCGGGCCAGTGGAATCCAAATACGGTGTTAATTCTCGGTGGAAGTTAATGCCACCTTTCCAGGTGCCTTCCACGGCCATCGTGGTCTCTTTTCTGCACATCCCCTCTCAGCAGTCTTGCAATAATTCAAAATGTCATTCACATTCATTGACCTTTTCCTCAAGGTCCATTTACATCACATATTCATATTTGTGAGTTCGCCATAGTTCTTGGCCAATCCAGTTATATTTACAAGCTGGGGGAAATAGGGTGTTACAATTTCCTCCCCCTTAAAAGGAACATCATCCTCGATGTTCTTAGCTACTGATATGAATTGCATGTACAAAAGTAAACAAAATCGGATATGCCTGTCTCATGGCATCCTCCATTTCCCATGTAGCCTCATCTAGGCCAAAATGTTTCCACTGCACCTTGACATGTGCAATGGTTCTGTTCCAGAGTGGGGTTT
>ML777322.1:784653-806998 GCA_009831015.1 Picea engelmannii
TTCTGTTCCAGAGTGGGGTTTCCTTTCTGTCCAGTATGCATTGGGGTTCTGGTAGAAATTCTCCCTCCGGTTCCACCTGGATCACAGACCAGTCAATTATATGATTAGCATCATGTACATATTTCTTCAATAATGAAACATGGGAAACATTATGTTCTTTTATTGTGGGAGGAAGTGCTAGCCGATAGGCTACTGGTCCCACTCTACCTAGAACTTCAAAGGGTCCACAATACCAGGGTGCCAATTTGGCACAAGCTCCCATTTTCAAGGAACTCCTTCTGGGCTTAATTTTGAGATATACATGGTCTCCCATTTTGAACTCTCTTGGAGTTCTCTTTTGACCAGCATAACTTTTCTGTTGGTTCTGAGCGACCTTCAGATTTAGTTTTATTTGAGTCACTTGTTGTTCCATTTCCTTCAACATATCGGGTCCAATAGAAATCCTATTTATAGGGTTACTCCAACTGACTGGAGTATTACACGGCCTACCATAGAGGACCTCGAAGGGACTCATATTTAAGGATGCTTGGTAGTCGTTGTTGTAGGCGAATTCTACCAATGGCAGGTAGTCTTCCCATTTCCTGGGTTGATGCAGTACATGCATCCTTAACATATCTTCTAATATTTGATTTACTCTTTCTATCTATCTGTCAGTTTGAGGGTGATAGGCGGTGCTAAACAGTAATTTAGTCTCTAGACCTATCATCAGAGATTTCCAAAAATTGGAAGTAAATTTTGTGTCTCTGTCAGATATTATTTCCCTCGGCATACCGTGCAGTCAGAATACCTCTTTCATGAATATCTAGGCAATATCTATCGCCTTGCAGGTTGATTTGACGGGGATGAAATGAGCAGACTTGCTCAGTTTATCCACCACTACCATAATGGCGTCATT
The DNA here is from genome assembly GCA_009831015.1 of Picea engelmannii. NCBI lineage: Eukaryota > Viridiplantae > Streptophyta > Pinopsida > Pinales > Pinaceae > Picea > Picea engelmannii. The sequence continues at coordinate 785,549 of ML777322.1, forward strand.
CAGTTTGGTTGAAGTTGGCAATCCAGTGATAAAATCCATGGAGATGGTTTCCCATTTCCATTCTGGGATGGGTAGATGGTGTAGTAGTCCTGTTGGGTGTCGATGCTCTGCTTTAACCTGTTGGCACTCTATGCATTGGGCCAAATATTTGGCTATGTCCTTTTTCAATCCAGGCCAATAAAATTGTTTCCGGGTGGCAGTAATCATTTTCTGGTATCCTGGGTGACCAGTGTAGGGTCTTGTATGTAGTTCATCCATGATGAACCTCTTCAAGTCATCACAATTGGGAATGTACAGTCTATATCTGTCAGTGAGCAGGCCTCCTTCGGTCATCTGATCGCCTTCATATTTTGCTCCAGCGGGTCCTTGCTATAGGTACAGGGTCACATTTCGAACAAAGGGATCTATTTCTTGTGCCTTTTTGACTCTGTTCTTGATATCTGTCTCGCAGGTACTCACCGCTACCAGGTGAATTGTTCTCATGCTTCTGCTAAGTGCATCGTCCACCCTATTCTCTTTCCCTTTAATGTGTTTGATTTCAAAATCAAATTTGCTAAGGAGGGCCATCCATCTAGCTTGTCTAGCATTGAGCTTGGTTTGATCAAACAAATACTGCAATCCACAGTGATCCATCATAAGTACAACCTTCCTTCCCAGGAGGTAATGCCTCCACATTTTTAAGGCGTGCACTATGGCAGCCAGTTCCAAATCACGAGTCACATAATTGACCTTGTGTTCATTCAATTTTTGGGATTCATAAGAGATCACCTTTCCTTCCTTCATAAGGACTCCTCCGAGCCCTTCCTTATAGGCATCCGTGCACACAAGGAAGTCAGCTTCTGGGTCAACGATTTTCAACACATGTGCATGGGTTAGTAGATGTTTTAAGGTTTGAAATCTTTCTTCACATTGTTGTGTCCACATAAATTTTGTTCCCTTATTCTAGAGGGCAGTGATTGGACAACCAATCTTGGAGAAATATTTTATAAATCTTCTATAGTATCCTGCCAATCCCATAAAGGATCTGATGTCTGAGACATCCTTTGGGGTAGGCCATTCCTTGATAGACCTGATCTTGTAAGGATCTACTGCTACCCCTTCCTCGGATAGAACATGTCCCAAGTAATGTATTTGCTTCTGAAAGAAGTTACATTTGTTGAATTTAGCATAGAGTTGATGCTCTCTTAGCACTTGCAACACAAGTCTAAGATGCTCTTCATGTTCCTCTCTATTCTTAGAGTAGATTAATATTTCATCAATGAAAACTAGTACAAATTTATCTAAAAATTTACTGAGTACATTGTTCATTAAGCACATGAAAGTGGCAGGGCCATTGGTTAACCCAAATGGCACTACCACAAACTCATAGTGACCATATCGTGTCCAGAAAGCGGTCTTATGGATGTCTTCACCCTTGATTCGGATTTGATGGTATCCTGACCTCAAGTCAATCTTTGAGAAGATAGTCGCTCCTCCTAACTGATCGAATAGATCATCGATCCTGGGCAAGGGGTACTTGTTCTTGATGGTTACTTTATTGAGTTGTCTATAATCGATACACAGTCTAAGGGTACCATCCTTATTTTTCACAAACAGGACTGGAGCTCCCCACGGGGACATGCTGGGTCGAATATAACCCTTATCCATCATTTCTTTCAATTGCAATTTGAGTTCAACTAACTTAGGTGTGCTCATTCGGTAGGGTGTCCTACACACCGGCACCACTCCTGGTGTGAGCTCTATCGAGAAGTCAATGTCTCTTCTCGGAGGTAGACCCGGTACCTCTTCCAGGAACACATCTCTGTATTCTCTCAGGACAGGGTGATCATCAGGGCTTGGCTTAGTGCCTTCGATTGTTTTCAGTACCTGTATTGCATATAGGGGACACCCCTTTCGGCAATACTTTCTCATTTGCAGGGCTGATATTTGTCTCACCGAGACCGGTTTTCGGATCCCTCGGAGGGTTATCCTTTGTCCTTTTTTTCTCACACATTCTAAGGTTTTATGGTAACAGTCCAATTTGGCTTTATGGACGGCCAACCAGTCCATACCGATCAACATATTGTACGATCCCAGGGGTAATACATTAAGAGTTGCTTGGGTGGGGAATTTGCCCATCATAAATTGATAAGCTGGTGTGACCTCTACTACCTTTATTTTGGTGCCAGTGGCTAACTGTACCAACCATGGTTTAGTTTGCTTCTGTGGCTGTAGTTTACACTTATCAACAACTCTAGGGGATATATAACTCAAATTTGAACCAGGGTCAATCAAAACAGACACCAGATGGTTGAAAACCATACCTTCTATTTCCACCACTGAAGCTTGGTGGTCAGCTTGGTTATTATCCAAGGCTGCATAAATCTGCGACACACTCCTTGCCACATCATTGACTATGGTAGCTTCCTGCATGTTATAAATTTTTCGACTATTCTGTTGTCGGTGTGGATAGTCTCTCCGGAGATGCTCTCCTCCGCAATCCCAACATTTCAGAGGTTCTTTCTTTGGGTTGTTAGTCTTCACTGGTATAGGTCCAGAAGTTTTATTTCCATCCCCTGAGGGAAAGTTCTGCTGGAGTACACTCTGGGTTGGGAATTTCATTCTGGGGTTCTCTTTGTAGTTTTTAAATCCTGAGGATTTGCTCCCCTCTTTCTGAAATCTCAAACCATTCTTATGTTTCCAGTCTCCACGAGACTTTGCCCGATGTCCATATTGTTCATGACAATATGTTGCCTTTCGTATAGTGTCTTCTAAGGTCTTTGGTTCGTCAAATTCAATTCGGTTCTGGTACTCCTTGGGTAACCCACAGATGAAGCGGTGTGCCTTCGCCTTCTCTACTTTGATGTAGGGTACATATCTCAGTAAGTCGAGGAATTTGTTGACATACTCCTCCATAGTAAGTTGTCCCAGTTTGAGTTCATAAAACTCTTTAGCCTTCTCGTCGAAATATCTTTCCGACAAATACTTCTTCCGGAAGTACTTCTCAAACCGCTTCCAAGACAGGTCCTCCTCGCAGACCCCTTTCATATTCTTAAGGTCTTCCCACCAGATGGAAGCCTTTCTGTTCAGATTGAAAGTGGCCACTCAGGCCTTCAAGTTATCTGAAAAATCATGTACTTTGAAATATTTCTTCAGTCCAAGTAGCCAGGCCTCGGCTTCCTCTCCCTTCTTTATCTCACCGTCGAAGGAGGGAGGTTTGGCCTTCCAGAATTCCTCAAATTTATGACTCTTGGAAGTCTTTTTCTTCTTCTGTTTTCTGCGAGAATAGGAACTGGTCCTGCTGCTGGAAGAGCCTTATGAATCACCAGCCTCCTTCTCAGTGGAGTCGTCTGACACTGGTCCTTTAACTCTGGGGTGGACCTTTCTGGATATGCTTCTCTCAGTATGGCCACTGACATGACCATGATTCTGCATCTCAGGTTCATGCTGCATTTGTCACTATAGGTCGGATAAGCTCTGCAGTAGAATTGCATTAATTTCGGTTTTCTTTTCTTGTTATTTCATCATCCTTTCATTATCGGCCTTGTAGTTTTGCAATTCGACCATGAGACTCCTCACAGTCTCATCTAGTTATGGAGGGGTTCCTATTGCTCTTCTTTCGTCAGACTCCTCATCTCTATTGTGGGAGCCTTCTCCCACCTCTTGGTGAGTCACCATACTCTGGGTCTGTAGATTCCCGCGGTTGATCGTCCTCTTGAGTGAAAAGACAAACTTTCGTTATTAGTCAAGAGCTAGATACATTTTCATAATTTGCGCATAAATTCATAACTCTTTCACATGCATACACAGTTGGGTTCTCATTTTCCAAGTTTTTAATCCTGGACAAGAGAGTTAAGTCAGGGGGTTTACTCCTCATAGGATTTCTTCGAACGGAGGTTATGCGTGACCTATGCATGAGCCCAATCAGGCCGAGTGTTGTAACCATGCTCTGATACCACTTTGTAACATACCCACTACCTACAATCAAATTTTTCGTTGATTTATCAATAATGAGAATCCCGAAGCTCGCAGCAACGAAAGGCCAATCCCAATCTACAGGCCTTTATTTCCCTATCACGACCTCTTCTTCACACGCCTGGGACATTTCCTCGATGATAGATTCAGGTTTCAAAGTTTCGTGATTCCTGATGACAAAAGTTCCTGTCCTCTTGAACTCCTGATCTCCGATGAGAAACTTTACTGATATGCACCCTTTACGCGTTAGCCCTCCTAGCTATGCTCGTGGTCCACATGACCTTCCCCCTATATGACCGTAGCCATGCCTCCTCATCGGAAATTCAGACTTTTCAATGTTGAAACACACTCATCCTCAGGATTCGTGATCCCTCGAATCTCGATGTGCTCTTTATGCACTAGCTCTCCTGGCTAGGCTCCTGACCCATAGGACCGTTATCCCCATGACCGCAGTCTCACTGCTCGTCGAGGTTTCGAGCTTTTACGTGCCGCAATACATTGGCCCACGAGATTCCCGATCCTTCAAATCCCGACACGCTCCAACTTCCGTTAGCTCTCCGGGCTAGACCTCTAGCCAACGTGACCACTATTCCAAAAGACCGCAGTCTTGTCTCCCATCGGGGTTTCGAACATCACAATGTCAAAAAGCATAAACATTTGGTCCTCGGAATCCCCGACATCTCGATAGGACGTTAGTTTCCGCTAGTCCCCTGGGCCAGACCTTTTGGGTCCATACGACCTTCCTCTATATGATCGCAGCCATATACTTTCGTCGAGATTCCTCCTATCGGGGTTTTGACACTCGTGATGTCCCAACAGCTTGGTTCACCGATCCCCGATTCCCGACACGCTCCTCTGCTGCCTTAGCCTCCCAGGCTAAGTCTTTAGTCCACGTGACCAATATCCCTATGACCACAACCTTACCTCTCGTCGGGGTTTCGGACTTCGGAGTTTCACAATGTATGAACTTCTCGTCCGCGTGATTCCCGATTCTCCGGATCCCGACTGGCTGACAGCTGGCTCCCACTTATCGGAGTTTCTCGGTTCGCGATACCAAAATGCATAAACACTTTGTCACCAGGATCCTCAATATCCCGATGACCCAAACACCAATCATCAACTTCCTGTCGGGCCTTTCCCCGATGGCACCGATTGCTGCCATGCGTCCTCCTCAAGATGGACGGTTCCGAGCTCTCCGGGATTTTGAGACTTGTGATGTCCCGATTCCTTCGACCTCAAGAACTCTAATTTCCCGAATGTCGATATCCCGATGAAGGTCGGGATGTCTGCCTGGTGTGAGAAGGGTTAAACCCTGTGCACCTCCTATCCGATCTTATGGCTGACGGGTAAATGGACCAAGATCTAATGGTCTAGATCCATTCTTCCTGCGCACACCCCAGAGACTAAACTTCGAGCATCTTAACCTGATTCAACGGTTGACGGGGTATTCTGGATGAGATCCAACGTCTCAGATTGCCCCACCTTGTGCATTCTTCCACTACTTCATGGATGCGAGAAGATCAACGGTCCAAATGTTCTCCTAGGCCTTGGGATCTACGATCCTGATTTCCTCTATGTTCTTGAAGATAGAGGGAAAAAGGGACAAGGTATGTAACGCCCTTGTTACTTTCGTCAGTCAAATGGTCGTGAATGGCTATGGGTCATTCGACGATATCTACTCGAAACCTTAAGAGGGTCATTCCTCCTCATACAGGGTTATTAAGACTTTCCCATTTAAGTCCTTTTTCTAGGTTCTTGGAAAACCTCTCCAACTTGGAGGGAATCTCTGTGAGGATATCTATATCGGGGAATTCCCGGAGATAGATAAGGGTCAACGGCTTCCCGAGAACGGGATGGAAGCCTAACTTAGTTCAACCTAGACATAAGTAGATTCATTTATCAACGTAAGTCATGCATGGTTTCCTCTGTTATAAGCATATATCTATTAATTCTTATCAAAACACTACACAGACATTCTTACACTGAAATCATTCACAATTTCACAGTTCTATGAGCATATATATCAGTATATGAATTTTCAAGATGCAATATGTAAAACACTTATCAGAAATACACCAGAAGTGGGTACAACTACTGAGAGGGGTGCTCGTTTCCACCCAACTGTAGGCTCAGTGACTCCCGACGGATTTACCACTAGCCACCCCCGAGCTGAGACCACGGTGCTCTGAGACTGTGTCTCTTTGTCTACCAATGACCAGGAGCAAAGGTTGCAATCCTTCCTCTCTGCTATCACTCACTCGGAATAAAAATGCCAGAGTTCCCCTCGCGTCTGCTCCTTTCCAATCGCTTCTACCTCACGCCTTATCCTCTCGCGAGGTTACGTGTGGCGTGATTCCCCTCGCGTCTGATCAGGCCTGATGAGTCTACGGATGGGCGGTTCACCCTCCCATCCATCATTAAGCCATCCACCCACCAGCCTATGAGGCATTAAATTCGGGGCCAGCAAGCCGCTTTTGGTTCTCCGGGCCAGTGGAGTCCAAATACGGTGTTAATTCTTGGTGGAAGTTAATTCCACCTTTCCAGGTGCCTTCCACTTCCATTGTGGTCTCTTTTCTGCACATCCCCTCTCAGCAGTCCTCCAATAATTCAAAATGTCATTCACATTCATTGACCTTTTCCTCAAGGTCCATTTACATCACATATTCATATTTGTGAGTTCACCATAGTTCTTGGCCAGTCCAGTTATATTTACAAGCTGGGGGAAACAGGGTGTTACAACTTCATACATGCCTAGTAAATCATTTGCGATGCCTTATCCTTGAACTTCATAGAAGAAATCCATACTAGAATATTTGCAACATCTACAAGTATAGTCACTTATTTAAAATTACATGGCTTGGATCCCATTGTTATAATACTAACATATACAATTTAAAGATGATATAATCAATGCCTTATGGGGTCAAAATTGGGGTATTACAAAATATTACACAACCATATATGTCATCTAAGGGAAATATTGTCATAATGATAATCTATAAACAAGGGACTTATATCCCACTCACTTCAACAACATGGAACATAAGTCAAAATTTATGTTTAAATCTTATTGTTAGTCTTATATAGAGAGCTCCCTCTTCAAAAGGGATACTAGTTCACATTGAAAGTATGAGTGGAATATCCTATGCAAACCTATTTTTCACTATCCTTTAGTAGGTGTGTGAGGATGGTATGTTGGTTAGTGCTATGGCTTGGTTTTTTCTTGTCTTATGTAGAGGCCTTTTTCCTCTGAATGGACACAAGGCCTTTGTTTCCAATGTAGCCTACAAACAACAAATAGCTAACCATCTCAATTAACAAACTCATTGTTTCACAGTTAAAAATGCAATTGATTGAAAACACCCAAAGAGTTATTTTAGCTAAAAAGATAAATTACTTTTCAAATGCACTAGGAGATAAATCATTCCAATGGCGGCAATGAGTTTCCTTCTTTACACCCTCTAAATTTCAATAGAACAATATGCAATGGGAGCATAAGATGAAATAAGGTGTCGAACATTTTGATAAAGAAACCATCTCTTTCACTATGGGGAATATCTAAAGCTGGTTGGAATGAGATACTTAATGTAATCATTATGTATTTAAACAATTGAACTACCATACTACACTGCATGTAGAGTGAATGAGAGAGAATGCCATCTATTTCTAGGAAACAATCTCACCCAATTGTCGCATACAACCTCAAGAATGATGCATACAACCACAAGATCCATTGAAACGTTGTGTATATGCTTTTTGTAGGTGCATATAGCCTAAATGCCCAGTGGCCTCAATAATTGATAAGCGAATAGTAGTGAGGAACAAACATAACCCAATAGACTCAATGAACAGTACTCGATGGAAATTAGGCACATAATTAGAAGTTTTAGGAAAACAATTCCAACAACAAATTCCTATGAGCCACGAGCCATTAATTTAAACATTAAGACACAAATGGTGGAATACTTTTAATATTTGGTATTCACACATAGTAGTAATGGAAATTGAAAATCTATTTTTGAGTAGGTATTAGAGATACGATAAAAAAATTGTCATATCTCATCTTGAAAAGACAATTGAGAACATAATATCTTAAGTTTGAGTGGCTAACAATTTACAATTATGTGGATGTAATGAACAAAAATATTCAAATCATGAATAAGTAACAATAATCTCACATGTAAATAACACAATCACATAGAAACATCAAAGTAGTTCAAGATACAATGGACAACATATTTATCTTGGAAACCAAAAGGGAAAACCAACTTCAAATGTTTACTAAATGCTTATTTCAGGGATTTCTCATTACAATGTAATTTATAGTTTTCTATGCATTTTCTTCTCTTGGACAATAAACTCATCTTTGAACGTGAAAGTATAGGAACAAATAGGGATAGATAAGGTAATGGGAAGGCCAAAGGGAATGAGCTTTCATTTCGGGTTCGTTAGCCTTTTCTCTCCTATTTTATTTTTCTTTTGCATTTATTTCTTTGTTTTACTCTCTTTTATCTTATTTACTTTTACATTTACATGAGATTTCCTATTTTATATAACTTTCATTAATCACTAAAATAACTTGCAGATGTGAACCTTACAATCTATCACATTTTCTTACTAATAAAATAATGGTTATCTCTCCCATTGTTATATGGCGTATGTGTATAAATCTAAATCAATTATGTTTTTATAAACTGGCATATATATCTCATTCAAAAGAAAAATATATAATGTGCATTTTTCTGTGTAGAGCTTCTTCATGTCATTCATTATTCAGCTGGAGTCTTCCTCGTTGGTGATGGTATAAATTTTATGAATCCATCGTTGGCATGCCTTCATCTACACCAAAATCCCATGAGCATGATGGCATCGTGAGACTTTGGTGAGTTGGGGTATTATTGTTGTTAAGAAATAAATTGCGTTTGTATTAAAGGGAAGAACCATATGTGTAATGTTCACATCAGAAAACTACAAGCCTATGCATACTCAAATATTATTAATAATTTAGCCATAATGTACCATTCCAAAAAGATAATTAGTGAATCAAATTGTTTCTACATCACTAAAGGGAATGGATTTACGCAACGACTTTTTAATAGAAAATTGAGGGTTATCACCTTTTGTTTCGTTTTGTTTTACTTGGACTAAGAATATCAATATAATTAAGTGTTTTTAATTATTTATATGTGGAGTACTTATATTTCTTTCTATTTTATTTATTGATGCCATTAACTCGGTTGATTATACATTAACGTTGTGCTATAATGGAAACCTCACATGTAAGACTAATTTTTTTTAACAATTTCTAAAATTTGTATATTGGATATTGATTTATATATATATTTTTTATTTTATTTCTTGATACTATTAACTTGGTTCATTATACATTAACATTCTCCTAAAATGGAAGCCTCCTATATATCATATGGACAAATTTCCCTTCAACAATTTCTAAAATTTATATATTAAATATTGATTCCTTAAAATTATGTAACATTAATTATTTAATAAAAAAGATTATTGAAATTTTTTTTATAAATTTTTTCTTAATTAATTTCTAATTTATAATTATATCACAAATATTTTATATTAATATTGAAAACTAAATTATCATATATATAAATCTTAATCTTAAGTTCATCATAATCGTTTTTCCCTTATACTTATGTCAACAAAAATAAAGTGCATTTTCCTTACAATTATATATATATATATATATATATATATATATATATATATATATATATATATATATATATATATATGATTACAAAATAAAGTTGAAATGTGAATATAATAGATAGAAATAATTATGATATGACAATTCAATTAAGATTAAATGTTAATAAAAAACATATTGAATCCATGATCATAAGGGATATTGTTTTTTTTTAAATATTGTCTAGACAAAATATTCTTAAGATTTTTTTGGTTACAAAAAAAAACTTAAAACTTCTTATAATTGGCTAAGAACTCATCTTCCTTGAACATAATAAAATATTTTAATGTCCCAAGACACAAAAAAGTAGAAATGTACCTCCTTACTAACTAGGAGAGAGTTATTGCAAGGAAACATGACTTTAGGATCACTTCAAATAACACTAATTGTATTAAATAATAACAATGAGTCAATCAATATTCATTAATAATAGCTAATAATAACTATCCTCAGTACAAATTAACAAATAAACTAATAATATTTTGCCCCTTAAAAATACTTTAGCAAATGACATTTAATGGTCACACAAAAGTGTTAGGTCTAGTTGATAATGAATATCATATTTTCAAATCTAGCTAGTGCTATTGGATTTGGAAGGTTACACATGTAAGGAATCCAGGTAGTGGGGAGAAGACACCTCAAGAAAACTATCCATGTTAAAGGTGTATATGACCTAGGTCATATGTGTGTTGTTATCTTAACTAAAAATACATATTCTAATGTTGGGAAAGAGATTCTCAATGATAAGTTGAAATCTATCAAAGTCTATCAATTTTTTTTTTTTTTGTAAGTTAGGTGGTACCTTTCTATTTTCTATTTATATATGCAGGACAGGCTACATTAAAATATTTATACTTTGGCCTCAACCTGCCCGTAGGAAACCAGGTCTGTTGGATGTCTAAGTGCTTTGAATGCTTGCCAAAATTGAAATTGTCTCTTTATCCTATATAGCGCATTAACTAGTTCTCCTACTTCTTCACCATGTTCAAGCTGATAATATAAAGCACAAGTGATCACCACAACTATTGATAGAGCTTGGCGGTGGATCATGATGGTTATGAACTGTCGGAAGGGTGGCGTGCCGTGAGCCTGCCACGGTTTGTCCTATTGGCCAGCTGTTCACCCCGATCGGGGGACAAAGTCTATCAATTTGTTTGATTTGGTGTGATTTTTTTTTTTAACCACAATGTATTGATTTCAACAAAGGAACAACTCAAAAAAGTATGATTTATTGATTTCAATCATAATGTTATTATGAAAATTTACTAAGATATTAATTGAAAAAACAAAAAAAATGATTCAATGCATTTATCAAGTGAAATATATTGTACAATAACAAAATGAAAACCAATTTTAAAATACATATTCTAATGTTGGGAAAAATATTCTCAATGATAAGTTGAAGTCCATCAAAATCTATCAGTTTGTTTGATTGTGTGTGATTCCTTTTTTTTCATATTAAAACTGTTACAATATTAAGAATATAGAATGCATTAAAACCAAAAGCATGCAAAAGAATAAAACACAATTATGAAGAACATTAAAAATATTAATATCAAGATTTAAATGTTTTAAAGGTTTTCAAAATCAATTTCCTTTTTTATATGATCATTATGAAAATATTCAAAATATTGTGGGTAAATGGAGAATCTACATGTGTGGATAAAATAAATCATTACCATTTAAAGTTTTGACATGGATAGTTTTGAAGTGGCCTTACTTTCTATATTATAAATGATTCCTAGTAAATTCCAAATGATCTCTTTCATCTCAAACATATACATATACATATACATAATCCTCTATAATTTTCACACGACCATTTATATGCAGAATCATCCTATATACATCCTAACTATGGATCTACCAAGCACAAAGAAACATCAAATATCCAAAGTTACAAATATGTCTATTTAATAATAATAAAATTGCATATTAAAAGTTTTGTTTGTATATATTTTATAATTTTTTTTTATTAATATTTAAAATATGAGTGAGTAATTATCTTAGCTTTGACGAATTGGTTAGCTTTTTAAGGATTCAAAATAATGAAAAAAAAAATTATAGTTTTAAATTTAAGAAAAAAATTAGTAGAGTTTGAATCTATTTCTATATTAAGAATAATCATATCATTAGTTTAAAATTACATTTTTAAGAAAATTTTCATATTTTTTTATAATAACAAATCTCAAAAATAAAAATTAGATAACCAAATTCTAAATAATAAAAAACCTAAATTAAATAATAACAACCATAAATACCTAAATACTAAGAAACATAATTTTTTTTAGAAAGTTAAAATATTTAACATCTAACAATAAAACCTGTCATTGGTAAAATGACTATCACTTTTCAATATTGATCCTGAGCCCGGAAAGGAAGATAAACTTCAAGGGCACTCTCTCTCCCTACTTATATGAAGCAGTTTCATCTTAAACAAACACAAATATTCATTTATGGTCCTTAGAATCTGATTTCTCCCTACTCATATGAAGCAGTTTCATCTTAAACAAACACAACTACTATTCATTTATGGTCCTTAGAATCTGATTTCTACCTTACAAATTGGTCCAGGACAAGGTTCTACCCAAGAAAGTTTCTCTTGAATATTTGAAGCTCAAGTTTTTTCTGAATATTTGAAGCTCTTTATATGAAGAGCAATACATCATTATATTTGTTAGAGATAATGCTTATAGCTGTTGTGAGTTTTTAGGTTAACTATGAGTGTTGTAAGTGTGAGTTTCTAGGTTTATTATTTTTAGCTAATCACACCCACCTTCTTAGGATCTAGATTGTTAGGAATTTATGATCTCAATACTATATATGTAACCTTCATTTGTCTATAAAAAATAAATTGAATTGTGTTGTGTGCAATATCTCTGCTCTCATGAATTCTAATTTGATATCAAAGTTGAACTGGGTTTAGCTCCTGCATGGGAGAGCCCAGGAAAAGGAAAATGAGATCCTGTGAAATGTGAGATTGAGATTAGCATAGCTGTGTAGATTAGAATAGAATAAGCTTTTGTGTTTCTGTTCTTGAGTTTTCTGTGTGCCTGTGTGTGGATAGTTGTTCCTGTTGAGTCTATTGCTGCACAGGCATTTGCTAAATGAGGTTGGATCTTTATTTACTCTTAAAAGAAAAAAATTAAAAAAGAGAGATCGCTGATTTGGCCAGCCATTGTAGCAGAAGTCCAAGCAGAGTGGGCAGAAGAGTCAATTTTGCAGGTGGAGGCGTCCTTGCTCTTTATATATTTTAAGATCTATTCGTGGGCATGACACACATGTGGCTCTGTCTTATCTTACCCTTTCAGACCTGGGTTCGCTACAATTGGGAGAAAATATGATTAGATTGGTGAGTCTTTTCTCTTTGAAGAAGAATTCAAATCGTTGTGCCTGGAGTTTCTTCTTAGTCGCTTCTCAAGGCAACATGGCTGAAAGCATAGTAGAGATGAGAGGTGGACACATGCAAAAAAAAATATTTTCTGTCAGCGGTCCATGAAGAGCTGCGAAGATCTTGTGCGAATTTGAGAATATGCATTCTCTTGCTCTTTGGTGGTCTCTCGAATTTGGCGAGGATGGGAGTATTTATCTCTTCTCAGTATAGTTTCTTGCCATAAGAAACTAAGGGATGCACTCATGAAAATTCGGACGGAAAGAGAAGAAGATTGTCCGTTGCCTGCCTACAGATTGTTCGTTACCCGATTAAAGTTGTCGAGAATTATGGACAGTCTTAGGACGGGGTCTTATGGCCAGATCTGCAAGCATGAAATTTGTAGTAAGAGATGTTTATAATGTTCTTGGTCTATGTGTAGTATTTATTGTTTTTGTTTTTATTTGATGTGAAAAATTGTAAAAGTTTATAATGTAGAACCAAATATAGAACAGAGTGATGTAATTCAAGTTTGTAGTTTTTGAGTACTTCTGTGTTATAAGAATGTATTACTATTTTGAGTATGTCAACAAGTCTCCTAAATGCTGGAAGGTCTTGTTGTACTTCAGTGCTCTAAGATAATCAGTTACAGGTTATCTCTGTGTTGATGAGTGTGTAAAAAGGTCATTTTGTAAGATCGATTATTGAGACTATTCTTCGGGGTAGTTTAGAATTGTTGGTTCTATAGACACTGTATTTGTGTTGTATGAAGTGGTAGTTCGAAGATGATGGGAGAGAAAGAGCCTGTCTATGAAGTTCAAAGATGGGTGTAACTGCGTAAGAGGACCATTCAGACAGACATGACAAAGCTTGTGTTGTAACCTTTTGTTATGTTTTGTAATTTGTGATTGTAATATTTGTAATGTAAGCATTAAGGGAGGGTGTTAGAGATAATGCTTACAGTTGTTGTAATTGAGTTTCTAGGTTAACTATTAGTGTTGTAACTGTGAGTTTCTAAGTTTACTATTTTTATCTAATTAAACCCATTTTTTTAGGATCTAAATTACTAAGAGTCTGTGATCTCGATGCTATACATATAACCTCCATTTATCTATGAAAAATAAATTGAATTGTGTTATGTGAAATATCTCTGCTCTCATGAATTCTAATTAAATTTAGAACAAGAAACGCTCTTATGAGAGAGCTCGAAGCTCGAAAGTTTTCATTGGCATTCATACTTGCAAATGGACATAGTACTTGTGCGGCTTCGCTTATCGTTCCTGACCGTAAATTGAAACCTGGAGGTTTCTATTTTTTATTTCAATAATCATAGTTTTAAGCATATCCATTACATATAACACGGAAATTTTATGCCTGACAATCCAACCCCAGACATTGAAGAAGAAACCAACTAAGCAGTCCGCAGGAGACAAAAGGAAGTGAAAATGTCTATGTTGTTTTGATAGCAGGTTCCAAAACATTTTACATGAGCGCGGTTCTTATCTGTTATTCCATGGAAAACCTCGTCGTCGAAGCTGCCGTGATGATATTGAAGTCTTAGATCCCCGGGAGTCCCCTCATTATACGCGCCGCAGTAATATTCCTGGTAGATGGAGTAGATGCAGTGGCAGCAAGGATATATCTTGCTATTTTTCTTTTCCAAGGAAAACTAGCCGCTGAAAATTCCTGGTCACTTTCTTATTTTAGAAAATGATACTGAATGTAAACTTCTCTGCCATCAATCCTTCATTACCTTGTCTTCCCTGATTACTTCTCTTAGCAGGTACATAGAGTTAGGAAGCAATCAGGACAGCCAACTTGGAGATCCACTTGTAAATGTCCTACACACTTGAGCCCAAGAAAATCAAATACTAAAACTATCCTACTAAATTAAATATATCGTATTCCTTTAAAAAACGTCGTTATCATTTATATAGATTTCTAGCTCATCATCATAATCAATGGTGCGAACCAGGATGAGTGGTGCGGCCTATAATTGGACTACGGTCCATCGTATAAAACACTGCCATAGCGTTTTCGTTCATATTTCTACCACTTATCTCAACGACCATTTTTCTTGGAAAATATTTTTGGACCGTTTGAGTGCTGATTTCAACAATCGGATACAACATGAAACCACCGACTTTCTCGCGGTCAATAACGTCCTGGTACGACCTGCATTCTGGAGTTCAAATAACAAGCCCTATGACTCGACAACGGATTATGTTGACTTTCTTGTTTTAGGGATTGATACTGATTGCAAACTTCTCTGCCATAAATCCTTGATTAGCCTATTTTTCCTGATTACTTTGTTTACCCTTGCAGATACATAGAGTTAGGCAGCAATCAGAACCGCCAGCTTGGAGGTTCGCCTCTGAACCTCCTACACACTGAGCCCAAAAAACTAAACCGCTAAAACTAACCCACCCAACTAAATATATCTTATTACTTCAAATAAATACTTACCATTGATATCGATTTAGCTTATCATCGTAATCAATGGTGCGAACGAGGAGCGCTGCGGCCTAAAATGGGCTGTAATCATTCACACAGCCATAGCGTTTTCATTCACACTTCTACCAATGATCTCAACGACCATTTTTCAAGAAGAATATTTTTGAACCGTTAGACTACTGATTTCAACTCTCGGATACAACATCAAACCACAGACTTTGTCGCGGTGAATAACATCCTGGTATGACCGTCAAAATTACAGGCCCTATGATTCCACAACGGATTACCTCGACTCTGAAATCTCGATCTTCAATGAGCAAGAAGGAACGGAGGAAACAATACATGAGCGTAAGGATAAAGCTAGAAGCAGTTTTGCCATATAAACCACCGTTCGTTCTACAACTAAATTCAAAACTAAAACGCAATATTTGGTGTAGAGTATTAACAGATCGAAATAGTTTCTATTTAAGGTATGTCAGAAAGTAACCTCTATTGTCAAGATTTGGGATATTGATGAGAATTCAGTTTTTTTGTTAGGAAGAAAGGCTTTGTTTTTATTATATAATTTTTTAGAGTTGATGATTGATGCAACGCAAGCTTTTCATTGATCTTTAACAAAAACCATGGTGCCCTTACATCTGTCTCGAAAGAAAAGAACAGCGTGTGTGCTTATTGATGATCTTTATCTGAAAAAATCCCGCTTCTACATCTACAATAATACAACAAGAAACCGTTTTATATGACGGATACAAAGTTTTCAAGAAAATGCAGACTTGCAAATCGGCTTTGTAACTGTGCAATTTCACCAACAAGTCCTAACAACAAATCGGAAGTTGAAGTACTAAATAGTTATCACCTTTTTATTTCTATAATCATAGTTTTAAGCATATCAAAGGCATACATAGAGAAGATGATATGCGAGAGATTACATGGGCACAGCTCTAATCCGTTACCCGATGAAAAACCTCATCGCTGAATATTGGTTTGAGAGAATGTAATGATATTGAACTCTTAGATCGCAATCATTTCCCTCCTTACTTGGGGCATTGACATAGAAAATCTATATGTGATACGTGATAGGCGATACGTTATGTGGCAACATTTATGGTTGTTGTCCTAAAATTTACCAAGGTATAATATATCTTACTCCTTGCAGAAATCATCGATTTGATATAGATTTCGCTTCGCCGCATATTCAATGGAGAGAAGCAGGAGGACTGTTGTGTCCAATACCTGGGCTATGATCCATCGCACTAACGGGCGCGATCACGGCTTCTTTCATACTTCTGACAAAAATCTCAACATCAACTTTTTCAGAAGATTTTCTGAAACTTTGAATATTGGTTTCAGCTATCGGATACAACGTCAAACCACCGACTTTTTCCTCGTGAGTAATATCCTCATATGGATTGCTTTCTGGAGACGAAATTTCAAGCCCTATTCCTTGACGATGGATTACCTCCGTTCTCAAATCTCGAGCTTCAGTCAAGGAGAAGGAACAGAGCAAACAATATGTGAGCATAATCATAAAAAAGCAAGCAGTTCTGCAATATAAACCACCCTTCATTTTGCAGCTAAATTTAAGAGTGCTAGTGTCTTCACAAAATTGGAAACTAAACCAATCGTGTATAAAGTAATAAGAAACAGAAATAGTTTCGACCTAACGTTACTTGAAACTATCTGCTAATACTCTTAGAAGAGGCCTCTCAGTCTTATTTATAATGGAGATTCAAGATTTAAAACCATCCTTAGAACTATGAGCTCCAATCAACGACTCCCACGCATTCCTAATCGACTCCAACCGTCCATTATTTAAACTAGTGCTTTAATTGAAACTCCCCATATATTCTAAAAACTAGAGCAGGTATAAACTGTACCTTTTCGTTAGCTCATTGCCAATGTTATTTAGACCTCCTGTGCAATTCAACGACTTTCACGCTTTCTTAACAGATTCTAACCGGCCATTACCTGCCATTATTTATTTGAACTAGTGCTTTAATTGTAACTTGCATATATTCGAAAAACTTGACTAGGGGTAGGTTATACCCTTTCGTTATTCACGGTATGCTCATTGGCACTGTTCTTTCGACCTCCTTACATAATGCTGAATAGGAAAAGTGAATAAACCGTTAGTGCTTAGAAATTAAATATGTACAAACGTGTGGCCCTCAGTATTTCACTCTAGAATATCTGTTAGACAATCCTAAAATATATCCAGTCGACAAGTATGGGCCTCCGTT
Organism: Picea engelmannii; assembly: GCA_009831015.1. NCBI lineage: Eukaryota > Viridiplantae > Streptophyta > Pinopsida > Pinales > Pinaceae > Picea > Picea engelmannii. The sequence continues at coordinate 803,286 of ML777322.1, forward strand.
TCCTATATCATCGTGATATTATCATTTAATAGATTTTATTTAAATACTCTCTTGTTTCGCATTTTTGAAAGGGACCTGTCTATTCAGTCCGGTCGATATGTTCCCATACACTTTATTTCTTTCCGCGCGCACTAATTTATGAGATGCCTTAAATAATTGATTTATAATACGACAATTGATGCGGTCAGCGCGCACCATCGGGTCTGGCCTGCATAAACTCTGCTTTTGTTGTTGCAGACACCATGTTGAGTTGTCAATGTCACGATCATGTATATTGACGAAATTCATAAAAGATAGAATCTACACCATTTGCCATCGCACTTTATTTTAGGACATATAAAATCTATGGTGTAAAACCCAAATCATCCTTATCTGGATTGCGACGTCACATATTAACCCTATAAGTTGTAGTATATCTACGGTCAGCCAGCCTGCAAATTCAATACTTAATATGACCAAAACAAAACGACCCTTATCTCCATTGTAAATTCACATATCAAGCTTGGAAGTTGGACTATATCGATGGACAGCAAGAAATAATTGATATGACCGAAAGCTAGTTAAATTCTGAAAAGTACACTAACACATGCTATTGGTATGACAGAAAGCTAGTTAAATTCTGGAAAGTACACTAACACATGATTTTTTTTTTCAACAAAAGAATTGCTCATTATATTTATATATAATTTGTTTTCATGGCAGAAACTATGCCTTTTGTTTAGAACTTTCAAAGTTCATACATCTTTCAAAACTGAGTAACAATCATGGCTAAAACTGAACCACCTACTTAGCATCTGCATAAGGAAAAAAAAAATAATATGAGAGATTTTTTGAAAGCGGATCCAAATGTAGCATCAAGCATGGTCTATTTTCGGACTATCACATGGCTGAGAACAGTATATCCTCATAAACAATTTGAAAATTGTCACACTTCAACTAATTTAAATAGAGATTACACTATAAGATGACTAGATATTATAAGAGATTTAGAAAGAGAGTAGGACCCTCATAACTCTCAACCCAATGATTGTATGTGATTTTTCTTTCTTGCTTTTGTAATGCATTCTTGAAGAGTAAATTGACATCCTTGTTGTAATTTCATAGATATGTGTGTAGCTGATCTCCGTGAACATGGATTGAAGCTGTCTGATTCCGTCCTTCTAGCCCACTCCTCTGTCATTTAACCAATCAATTATGATTTTTGAGTCACCAAATATTTGTAATGCTTCAAGATTGAGTCTAGGTGCCAAGATTAGTGATTTTTGAGTCACCAAATATTTGTAATGCTTCAAGATTGAGTCTAGGTGCCAAGATTAGTGTAGCCCAGAATCTCTTCCCTGGTGTTAGTGCCTTGACCACAGTTATGTTGAAATTGCAAATAAGGAAAACACAATTCACATATGATAATTAACAATCACACAGATAAGAAACACAAGGATGTGGTTCACCCAAATGTTGGGCTATGTCCACCAAGCATAGGCATGGATTGTCTTATTATTTAGATTATGGAGATTACAACGGACTTGCAAATTCTCACTCTGTCTCTCTTCCTCTATGGGCTTACATGAATTTATATATATTCACACAAGAAACTGATTATTAAATGCAATCCCTATCCATTTTCTAACTTGGTCTATTTGGTTGTAACCAACGCAGAATAATAGGATCCAAATCCATCCTTGGAGGAATTCGGTGTCACCAAATCCCAACAATCTCCACCTTGACAACAATTAACTTGATACCTCGCTCCTTAATTTTGTTCATCACCTTTTCTGCAAGCCAAGAGAATCCAAGTACCACTGCAACTTCTCTAATAAAATTGGTTTCATGATCTCACCTCTATGACTTGCACGAGTTTGGATTTCCTGAGAGGTCACTCCACCTCCAACATGTTTTCCACAACTGTGTTGTGAGACATATTTAGTGATAGATCCCCTTCTATCCAAGACACCTGTATTACAATTATCACAGACCATCTCAGTGTAACCATTATAGGTGACATGTGTGCTTCTCAAACGTTGAAGCATGCATTTCACTGCGACACCTGAATCTGTCACGTATCTAACAACATCATTAACATGTGAAACATCTGATCTTAACAATTTCATCACATACAACATACCTCCTACTGAACTTACACTAGACATAACCATTTCTTCTTTATAGACAGGCCCTATGCTTGAAGAAAACTTATAATGGAAAGAAAGAGAGATAAAGATTGGTTTTACAATGTCCATACTGAACTCCAACCACACCTTACCATTACCATCTCTATGTACTTCCCTTCTCATAATTTATTTTGTTGCTTCTTGATCCCTCATATGAATTGTCCTGTCAAACCTCTTGTATACCTTCCTCGGTACCTATAGGCCATACAATGAATTATCTAGCATGCAAACAAATTTACCATTGTGATATTGAATCAACCCTTTTGGTTATTCCATGCATAATATATCTCTGTCAATGATGACCTTGTGAGAAGTAGGATCCCACACACAACATCCCTTTATACCACCATCATAACTTGCAGAGATATAAAACAAGAAGGTACCTGCAATTCTTTCTTTCTCTTATGATCTTGATGCTTCTTCCATAAACAAGAGTACACATCTCTCACTTCAGATGCCACTTCAGTACTCCCTTCCATATTATAAAGATTATCAACCTTTGTTCTCTTCATCACTACTAAACTACCTTTTGACAATGTGAGTGCTCCACCTTGACCTGTATACTTATATCTACAAGAATCCAACACTCCCAATGAAATCAAATTTGATTTAAATTGTGGTACATATATAACATCCATTAATTCCCTAACAATGCCATCGAACATCCTAATTCTAATACTGTCAACCCCAACAGTTTTACAGGGAATACCATTTCCCATAAATACTACACCCTCATCAAAAGATTGGTAAGAAATGAACCAATTTCTATGTGAGTACATGTGGTGGGAGGCACCTGAATCTAACTGTCATTCTTCTTGATATTGTAAATTACTAGAAACGGATAAAACTTGATCAGTCATACCTGATTTTGTTACAGCCAAATTTGCTTCCTTCATAGAGTTTTCCTTAGATTGCTTTCTTTTCCAACAATTTTTCTTGAGATGTTGTAATGATCCCAAGCCATTATGCAAGGATCATCACTATTTTGGTATCTTTTTAAAACTTTTTCTGAGTGAGGTATTTCGTCAAACACTTTGTTGATATACCCTTTAGATGTGTTTATATGTGTGTATGTAGCAAATAACAGAAAGAGATAACCATGGAACATACCTCAACCATATGCAATAAGATAGACAATCCAAAACATCTCAATTCTTCTTTATTCATAAAATAGAGAAACCTACTACAATGAAGATGTTGATCTGGAATGCTCAATAGATGGCCAAGAAGATAGACAATAGATAAGAGCTACTACAAAATGCTCCCGCTAATACAAAATAATGCATCCAAAGGCTGAATAAGAAATGAAGATCAATACAAGTAGATCTGAATGCCAAACTCTCCAGCTGAATAATGCCATGCTCCAATAGAAGGCTGAAACCCTCAATAACTCGGCCCTGCTGCCAAAAGTGTCCAATCACCCTAATAAATATGCCAACTGATAGATCGGATGATGGTAAGAATAACCCAGGTGCTTGAATCTCCAATATCCCTCTCAATCTTCGTAGATCTGAATTTCCCACTGAATGAGGTGCCCCACTAGAT
>ML777322.1:807955-917510 GCA_009831015.1 Picea engelmannii
GGTGGAATCTTTCACCACCGAATCGTCCTCTAGGGTTTGTTAAGTCAAAACCCTCAAAACCCCCAAGAGATGGGCTCACTAGCTAAAGCCAGATATCAAACTGATAAACATACATGAATGAATGAGAAGAGGCCCTTTCCTTTTCTTTATACTTTTTGTCTCACCTTGTCCCTCCAAAGTGACTTTCATTCTATTAATATTTAATTAATTAATTAAGTCACTTTAATTAATTAATTAACCTTTTTACCTTTGAAAAGCTCCTTATCTCTCCTTGTGGCTTCCCTGGGCACTGAAAGTCACTTCTAGCCATCCCATCCTGTAGTGTTGCATCTCCCGATTCCAATGAGCTATTACACTGAGAGGTTCCTCCAAGTAATGTGCCCAAAATGACCTCTTCAGTGAATTCCATTGACTTATAGCTCAAAATAGTCAAAATCATGGAAATCATCGGAATGCAACGAAACCAAAGCCAACCTATGCGGAATGGATCATAATGATGGAATATGATCATCAATGCAATCTGGACCCCATAATGCCTCTCAAATACCCCTGTACTCACTCTAGCACCCATCTGGCTACTCTGGTCATCATAAATCTCTTCCCTGTGATGATGTCCCAAAGTGGGGACATTATAGATGTCTTGTTTTGCCAAAGTAGTAGCATTTTTATTTACCCTTTCTATGTCTTGACTTAGATCGAGAAAAACTTCTCTTATTCTGCTCTTTAGTTCCGCCTCTCACAAGCATCGCCTCTGAAGTTGAGGTTTCTTGACTAGATTTTCTCCTCATCTCCTCAGGCAACAAAGCTCCCACAATAGAGTCATAATCTAAAACATCTACTGAGCTAAATCTAATAGAGGTGAGTAGATTATCCCAAGACTTAGGCAAAAAGCACAATAGTGTAATAGCCTTATCTTCATCTTCAAATTTAACTTCCATACTAGTCAATTGAACTATAAGGGTATTGAACGCATTTAAATGGTCAACAACTTTTGTACCTTCTTTCATCCATAAACTGTACAACTATCTCTTCAAGTAGATTTTTCTCATCAAGGACTTCGTCATATATAGACTTTCCAACTTGCTCCATAAGCCTCATGTTGTATCCTCTCCTATGATATTAAACAGAACGTCATCTGTCATAAATAAACGAATGGTACTAAGAGATTTTGCATCCAGATCTTCCCATTCCTCATTGGTCATGGTTGTTGGTTTCTTTGACTTGCCTGCTAATTCTTTTTGCAATCCTTGTTGCACGAGTAAATCCCTCATCTTGAGCTTTCAGAGCTCAAAGTTCCTTGTAACACTAAAATTTCCAACTTCAAACTTCGAACTTTGCATCTTAGCCATTAGCAAAATAAATCTTCTAATACTCATTGCTTATAAAACTCTTTTAGATGTTGAGGAATAATAGTATTAACCCAAAAATATTAATAAAAGGTTTAATTAAAGAATCCTTTTACCAACCTCACCTTTTTTAAATAAAATTGACCTTTTAAATTCACTTTATACCTTTTACATACTATATTCCAAATATAGTAATTCCTTTTATACCTTTTAAAGAAGCCTCCATGTGACTTGACTTATTGACTTGTTCACGTTTGAAAAGGAAATTCTATTTAAAAAAAAAAACACGTGACCTCGTACCTTAAGTTTTTCACAAAACCATACGAAAATTTCTTTGAAAAAACATGTGAATTTTTTAAGAAGTTGTCGCACCTTCCAATGCACCTTCTCTACGATGCAATTGAAGGGGTTGTCGCACATCAAAATTCAAGCAGGTTGTGATGATTTCAAGTGGTCATCGCCCCTCTCCATACGGTCAGGGTGTGACATCGAAATTGACACACTGTACACAGGTTTCACTTCTGCAGATCCTCCGATAATTTGATGCCCCCAACACCCTCTCCTCCAACGAGCTTTGATACCACTTGTTGAAATTGAAAAGGATCCAAATCCATCCTTGGAGGAATTCATTTTCACCAAATCCCAACAAGTTGAAGGTCCAAGTGTAACACAAATTTTCAGTTATCCTTAATATTCCCCCTACTCCACTCTTAAGACCATTTGAGTGTGTTGCTCCATCAAACCAACCTGCAGGCGTGACTCCTCGTAATTGGATCCTGCCTTTTTTAGGGATTTCCACTTTTGAAGTGTGACTCTTGTTAGCATAAGAATTTGTAGCTAGAAGAGGCTTACCTCTCCATAAGAAACTAAATAACCTATACAGGTTATACAAACTTCTAGTACTTACCGTTTAGAGTTTTGGGCTTTCACAAAGAATTAATCCCTTCAACAATAGTAGCGTAGACATTCTGAAGCGCTATGGAGGTAGGGAATAGTCTATTTTTGATGTTCCACCAGTTTGCTACCTACAATGTTGCCAATTCGCCTAAAGCTAATGGTACTGCCACTACCCGAAGTTGCTACCCATTATGCACATGTCCAAGTGAAAGTGTTGCGTATTTTGATGGTGCTACCTAAAGTTTTGATAGAACACACAAGCGGGTGCTACCTATATTTTGACAAGAGACACATATGGGCGCTACCTAAATTCATTACCTAAATTATGGTAGAAGCCAAACTATGCAAAGACGTTTGTATTTATTTTGAGTGACAAACTTAAAACTTGTAATATGAACAATTGAGAAGGTATTTTTGAAAACTGCAGGAGGTTTTTGTTCATCACATACCAAATAACAAACAACTCTCTCAGTTTTTCAAAATGTTTTATTGTTAGATATATATTTTACATAGAAGTGTTGCTACAAAATGTGTTGCTGAAACTCTGTTTTAAGAATGTTGAACTCGCATTTTTTACTAGTTGACTTCCAGAAGGATTTACCAGTGAACTAAGATGAATTTTCAAAATATGAAGGAGTTTATTGTCAAGCACGAGCCCATGAACATTAACCTATTTCAGTTTTCACATAGGTGTCACAGATTGGGAGATTCGAAAGAATCTTTGAGCCCTATGTTTCAGTTTTCATGATTTCCTGTTTGAGACATGTTTTTGTGACACCTCTTGCGTCTAGATGGAGATGAATTTAAAGAAACCAAGAGTGTTTTTTAATCATAACAAGTATATATACAAAAAATGTTCCCAGATTTTACACAACTGTTATGGTTTGAGAATTACAAGTGGAGTTTGGAAGCCTCTTTTCCAAAATTTCGCCTCTTGAAAAGAAGGAAATTAGTTAAAACGTGTCATTCTCTGTTTGTAACTGTTTCTATTTTGGGAAAGGGGTTGGAGTTTGAATTGTTGATCTGGAAAGGACCTATGGTACTATGTATTTCATGGTACAAGAGTAGAGTAGGGTTAGAATGAGCTAGAGGAGGAGGGCTTTAGACCTAGGGGAATTCAAAGTGGTTATCACTCTGCTCTTTTCTTCTTTCTGTATTTGTTCATACTTGTTATTCCTTATCAATGGAGATTAGTTTTTCTTTTTCCATTTCTATCTTTCTATGTGTACTAATATTATAGAGTGATTGATTTACTCTTCTTCTTATTCATACAATGATTGAGTGATGTTCTTCGTTCTTTGCATTGGTGATATAGAATTTGTTAATACACACATCGTTTACCGTGAGATGATTGTTTTAAAGCATTGGAAGTATCTTTGACATGTTCAGATGATATTTTTCTTTTCCTCATCCATTTATCAAGTCTATTGTCTGATCTGAAGTTTCTAAGGTGAGTTTTGTTGAAGGATATAGTTGGGAATGTGTACAGTAGATGAATCTCATTGTCCTTATGGTCAAATCCATGTGACTTCAAAGCTTATATTTCAAGATTAAAATTTGAATTCTTTGCATGTTACCAAGCTCACATGAGTACATTCTAGGGTGACTCTTGGAGTGATAACATAAATGGAATCATTGTCGAGGATGGATTTGAGCATATTGAAGAGCTCCCTAGGAAGAACGACATAGATCCATCTCTTGATGGTAGACAAGAGAGGGACACAAAAAAGATGACTGTATTATCTACCTGGCGACTCCACAATCAAAAACTCCACTGGGGAGGATCCTGTTGACAGAAATATTACCATACGAAGGGGATGACCAGGTATCAACTTATGAGCTTTCTCCATGAACTCTTTTTTTTTTTTATCAACTTGTTTATCTCTTTCCCTTTATGTATAAAAAGGATTATGCTCTACTTTGTCTATTCGAATGATCATAAGACTTCCTTTATATATCCATCCTTGGAGGAAGAAGACATGCCTTCAGTTTGTGTTGTAGATGTTGATCTTGTATCTTCACCTCAGCTTATTCATAAGGATGAGCTTTGTATTGAAATCCCTCCTGAATTTGATCACCCTTGTAACCTTGAGGAGGTTGAAACTCATTCAAAGCCTTCTCATATCTCATCACCTTCTTCCGTTACTATTGAACCTTTCCATCATCTTGTTAAAACGCATATTCAACCCACTAATTTTCAAACTAGAATTAGAGACAAGATGTTTAAACCTTTAAGGCTGCCATATCACCTTCTGCCTTATCCTCTTGATTTCTTTGAGTATCTTCCCCGGTTTTCTGGAGAGGATCATGTTACGGCTGAGAGACACTTGGGGGCCTTCAAGAAATTTGTTGATCAGTTTAAGATAGTACATGATGATGTTACCATGAGGTTGTTCTCCAAATATTTGTTTGGGGATGATGTTGTGTGGTTTAAAAGTTTGGGAGATGATTCCATTGGATATTGGATCGAGCTATGCAATGTATTTTTGAAGTGTTGAGGTGAGAACAAGTCCCTTGATCAATACTTGTATGATTTTAATGCTTTGAGGAGAGGAAAAGAGGAACCCTTCGCTGTCTTCAACAAGAAGTTTTACAGTATTTATCATAGCATGCCAGTGGAAATCTGGCCTTCAGAGACTGTTTCCATGGTATACTATATTATGGCTCAGCATTCAGATCTTGTCCTTCTCCTATTATAAAGGAAGTATTCATCCTTAACATGCTTATTTGAAAATTCCCAAGAAGTTGAGGAGAACATTTGTGCTTCTAGGAGGATCCAAGAGCAGGTTTGTTTTGAAAATCTGCATGCATATGAGCAAGAGGATTATTAGTATATTTTAGATTTGCAGCAAGAAGACAGGGAGTATGAATCGGATCTGGAACAATGACAATGATGTAAGTATGATTCACATTTGGAATCAAATTCTTCACCATTTGTAGATTTTTCTATGGACAAGGATGCATGTCTAGTTTATGATTAATTTTCAAAGCATGTTGAACATATTATAGCAGATAATTGCATAGATAGCTATATGTTCTTGGATGATCATAATTATCAATATGATTTAAACCCGATTGTACCACTATCTTGTGATCATCATGCTGAAAACAAAGAGACTGAAAATGTTGATGATCAAAATTAGATTTCAAGGAGACCGTAAGCTTATTTGTTTTCAAGCAAAGAGGAATGTATGCATGAGCAGTTATCTTTTCTTAATCAACAAGTTTTCAACCATGGTCTCAAGGATGCAATTGCAGCTTATATGGAATCATATGTTTCATATTGTCTGAAAATTACAGTTTGCATTACTTCACAGGTATTCATGGGTAAACATGTTTCTCTGAAAGAATTTTTATCTTTTTTTTCATACCTCTGTTATTCTCTATTGATCAGTGGTATGGATGGGATTCCTTCAGTCAGGAAGTTGCTTGAATGGTTACTGTGGAGATTTTCCTTTACTTGAGCAAGTTGTCGATCTAGTTAGGATAGGGTAGCATAGGTAATAAGCTCACTTCCTGAGAATTTCTTTCCTTCAATTTCTAGCAATTCTTTCAATTTCTTGAACAAGTGGCAATTTTTGACAGTATTTAGAGATGGTTGAATGTTCACTCCATAGCCCAATGGACTAGACACAATACAAAATTGTGTATGTTTGCAGAGTAATATGCAGAGGTTAAAGTTTGGGAGCATCCCTAGGATAAGGCATTGAAACTACAATAGTTCTTAGAGCCTCACGGGGAGGACTCTATCCCCCATGGAGCCTGTTGAGCTCCAGTTTTGGGACACTTTCCGTCATAAAAATACACTTTTCATTACACCTTCTCCCTGCATTTCGTCAATAATATATCGCTAATTACACCATAAACCTCTATTATCTCTTGTTATTCATCCTATGTGGTTAATACATAATTTTTCATATTTTTAGTGACTAAAAGGATGATTATACAATAGTTTTGTTGATGATGGTTTAATCCTATGTTTCTATGTCCAAGCAACATGTTATGTACTGTTCAGGTTCCGTTATATGCAATGTCCATGTTCCGGTACCTGTATTGTTCCTGTTTCAGTACTCGCATTGCAGGTAATATGATACTCCAAGTCATCTGGTACCAGAAGGTTCTACATTCAACCGATACTTGCACAGTCATCTGGTACCCACACTCCATGTCATTCAATACTCTGCAGTCATCCAGTACTACTTTTGCATTCATCTGGTACCAACTCTCTACCTCTTTCGGTACCAGCTTCATCAGGTACCAGATTGTGTCTATTCTGGTACTAGATCCATCCAGTACTACCATCGTATTGGTCCAGTACCCATAATCATGACTATGTTTATTCGGTACTAAACCCATGCCTATAATATTATGGTACTAACTGTTCTAATTCGGTACCAATTGTGTTAATCTGGTACTAGAAATAATTTGAAATTTTGGAAAGCTTCTAGAGGAAAATCAGGTACTTGGGTTTTGTCTAGAGCCATGTTTACATGCGGACGTGTGAGGCAGAATTCACCCATATCACACATGTGGACCTCCATTTCAGAGGGGATGATTTTGCTAAAATTAGTGAAAATCTCAAACTGCCAACTTGTGCCTCGATTTCCGTGCAAATGGCATCAGATATAGAAATTATACAAAATGGGATTTGTCTATAATATGGAAAATTGAGTAATTCACGAGCAGTTTTTCAAAATTAGAATTGTTTTGGAAGATATGTGTGGGGGCCTAACTCGAATCTGCCCAAATTACAATAAAACCAAGATTTTTGTCATTTTGCTCAAAAAATTGTAAAATTGGTTTTAGCCAAAATCTGAGTTTGGGGGATTCGGTTCTATCATCTCCCTTTGTATTTAATGTATAAATAAGAGCCTCGTAGGGCTGAGGAGGATCCATCATTTTTTAATTAAAATTTGTATTTGGGAGAAATTCATCATATTAGAGACATGAAATTGATGAGCAAAAGGATGTAATCAAAGATTTTGATTTCTAATAAAAAAGAACAGTTCATGGTTGAGATTCAATGCATCATCCTATTTCCAATATGAATTAGTCTTCCAGGAGCATGCCTAGGTCGGGTAGGGCCCCTTGATCCAGGTATGTCCCTGTTGTTATTTATTTTTCTAATTAGTTTATGAATTTGATTGGATTTGATTTCCATGTACTGTGTGTTTTAATTCAACAATTTGATTCTACAATTGGTTTCATGAACAACTCAAATTTATGCCCTTCCACTCAAAGCATCATCATTTTGCATTTAACCTCAATCATACTCATTTTCCAAGATTCTAATATATGTGTTCTCATGCTGGTCTATTTATGTGCTTAATGATTATTTGACCAACGATTCATTGCTTTGTGCCTTGCTTTAATTATGTCCATTCATACTTGATTAATTTGCCTTATATTTGTCGCTCACATTATTAGATAGTGTTTTTCCTTCCTAGTTGTTTCAAATGCATAAAACAAAATTTTGATCTTTAGTTGGATATTTGAATTCATTTATGAATAGAAGACACATAAACATAGGTTCATAACTGCACTTATTTCTTGCAATTTAGATATGCGTCACCCTTCATGATGTGCTTACAGATTGATTAGCTGTGCATGGGCATCTACATTTTTTGATGAGCGGATTTCTCTTCTCTTTTCTTCATTCTTTGCACCCAGAACTTGCACATTAACACACACCACCCATTATGCATCTATTCATTTTCATTCATCTTCTTTCCTTGATTGGTTGATTGCAAATCCTCTAAATTATACAATTGTCACCAAGAATCCATTTCATTTTCTTCAACCATGTTTCCAGCTTTTATTTGACTGTGTACATTCAACCTTTCGAGTTAACTGTAGAAGCATTCCTCCCTTCTTTATGATCATTCTTTGTTGAGTTCTACAGTGTACATTGAAAATTCCATGTTCATCTCTTCTTAACCCATCTAACATTCATCTTTCTTGAAAGAGTTGGTATTTATTTTCTATCGCATAAGAATTTCAATTCTTTGCTTCACATCTCTACAACATCATCTTTACTTATTCCTTATCCTTCTTCTCCATGATTGATGCATCTAACTATGGAATATTTCGAGTTTAGATTTAATTTGCAGCCTAACTTGATTGTCTTTTTCTTAAGATTGATTTTAGATTGTTTTCATCAAAATTCCTACAGCTTGCTTTCTGATCGCTTTATTTTCCTATACCTTTGGATTACTGGCACTTTAATTTCACATAGCTTCAATCACCAATGGACAGATTAGAGGTCTAACTTGTGATATATGGCCTTCCTACATTGGAATTCTTCCTAAGGTGTTAGTTTCTATCGTGAATTTCACTTCCGTTTGCTTGTTTCTTTTATTCCATTTAAGTGTGGATCCGCTACTAGAAATAATCATTGAAGGGCAGAAAGCCTAAGTAAGATACTCATGACTAATCATACGAACATCACCCTGAGTGCATGAAATACTATGATCTAAGCCTTTATAGCACTAAGTATTCCTACATCCCAGTGATGAATCCTTAGTGTTAATTTGTTGCAGTGTGGGTTTGAAGATTATTTTCTCGACTTTAGATTAGGATAGACTAGGCTTTAATCCTATGTTTCCTGCGCCTGCACCTAGAATCTTACAAGCCCCGATTGATAATTAAATGTGGGAATTAATAGTGCATATATTTAGCCCCAACATTTTTTCGTCGTTGGTGGGGAGGTGCTAAAGGGATTAAAGCATAGGTAGGTTTCTTTTATTTCTCCAAAGCCTTGAATGTTCCTTTCATGAAAGTTTGTTTCTTTTCATGCAAAGCTTGTTTATTTTCCTACAAGTGTGGTGTGCTTTTAAGGACAGCCTGAGGGTGGGGAGAAGATGGTAAGATGTGAAGGAAGATCCCATGCATCCACTTTAGTGGGGTTAATCCAAAGTTAGGTTGTCATCTTCCTTTTAGTAGTTAGAATTTGTTTTTTATTAGCATTAGCCATTGTATATATATATGAGAAGAGAAGCTAACTTGTGTGAACACATAACTTGGTGACAACAGGGTCCTAGTATCACGGTGGCGCTTCAAGTATATAATTGGTTTTCTTACATTATTCTTTTAGTTTGCTTCTTTTTATTTATTTAGGGTTTTTAAAAAAGCTTTTGGGCACTGTAAGAACCCCCCTCTACACTAATCCATGTGTGAAACATGACCCATCAACCAACAACAAGAAATCAAAGATGATCAAGAGTTTAACATAACTCTCTCAAATCCTAGCAGCAATTGGGATCTCTGCTTCTCAAGAAGAGAAAATATTGACAATAGTCAAGAACCTATATGCCTCTCCGAAAGTGACAGAAGAAGAAGAGTTCCCTCAGCTACATCCACAAGAAGATCTAAAAGCCTTTTGTAATCAGTCTTTCCAACCTATAGCAAAGACTAAAGAATCATGGACCACATTCGATGGAGAGCCACCATTAGAACCTGAGATCGAGGAGTTCTTGACATGCATATCGCCAGATCTAGTATGCATCCAGGAGACAAACCATCCGAAAGAAGATGATATGTGTGGCATGATAGAGGGAGACATGAAGAGTCATCTAAATGAGGAAGTGAACCAAGAACATGAACATTACATTGAACATTGGTTGCAGACAACAACAAGATTGAGGCACCACTCTCTTCTTCAACAACTCTCCACATCATCATCAAAGAAGTTGGTTCTTCGTATTCTGGTATACATTAAATCTTATCTTTCAAACTCGAGTATGAATGTGTTTCTACACCTGTTACGCACATGGTTACATTGGAAATATTCTTACACGTGAAACATAATTTCTTGTTCTTAGGTAGGATAGAGTATAAGTTGCATGTTAGTTAACTTAGTTCTAAATAAATGCAATATATTTCGTGTTTCTTTTCAAATAAATGAAATGAGATGAAGATAATATTGGTGATCTAACATCAAAAACCAAAACAACTTAGGATATTTCTTCTTATTATTACATATAGATTTCTGACTATTAATAATCACAGTTGCTCATAAGCCTAATCTTTAAAATATTATGGGGATTTACAAAATATTTAATGTCTGCATAATGATGCCCATAGGTAACTTGTACATCCTAGTTTCATATCAAAACTTGTTATTCAAGTATTCTTATCAAATAGTAGCAGGAGAGTGAATGAAACTTCTACTTGTGAGGGAACACAATCGTATATGGAGAAGATGAACTTGGGGAGTAGAGGCACCTTTAGGTCATTCTCTCATGGCCTCATCCACCACACATTAAGTAAGTTTGACCATGATATGTCTTTCGACTAATTTCAATACATAAGTCTATTTTTCGTACGAAAAATCTTTTATGGGCAATCTATAAAATATCTTCCAACCCAATACCATCCCATCCTATAAAAAGGCTTTCAAATATGCTCCCCCATTCACGCATGCGAAAGCAATCTATAAATTTTATCTTAAGGGTAAATATTGGGACAAGAGACTTTTATGTAAAATGGGTGTAAGAGGCTAACCCGTCGAGATACTGAACAGGTATGTTGGTAACGGGTACCAACCTATGGTATAACTAGGCAAACACATCACAGTACTGAACAGGCTCGTGGGAAATGGAGCATCTTCCTGGGAAGGATATTTCTTAGATGTCAAAATTACCCCATCGGAGTACTGAACAAGCTTGTTGGAAATGGGTTCTGATTTTGATGTCTTTCATTATGCCTAATCTATATTTTTCTGTATGAACAATATACTTGTGTAAATCGATAAGAAGAATCATTCATGGTCGAACAGAAGGATAATGAACCTCATCTAATTTCCATTTTAGAATGTTTGTAAGATGGTCTTAAGACCCTGTCATTCATAACTAGGATGTCATTTTCCTAGAGGTGGGACTCATAAGTGTAGGAGTCTAATAAACTCAAATGCGAACTTTATCAATATCACTTGAATGGCATAGATTCTTTGAGAAATTAAACAGGGATGAATGGTTTCCTATCGGTTTCTCATTTATTGAAGACCACTTATCTCCTCATGTTTTCATGTTCAAGGATGAGAGGAAAAATTCCCCATCATAATTTACATGGTTTCTTGAGCATACAATTGTTAATGATTGATGAAATCGTATTTAATAAGTAATTTTGAAATTTCCTTTATGCTTGTAATATTTTAAAATAAATTTCATTTCCGAATTTACAAGCATGACTACAGTTTAATTTTTGGTTGTTTCTTTAAGAATGACATCAATGTATATTTATTCTCTTGTAACAATAGTATTGGTTTAGTTCTTTTATATTTTTCTGTTTCAGTACTATTGGTACAAGAACCAATAGGTTCCTGTACCAACAGTACATAAATTTAAATATTTTTCGAGGGTAATTTTTGCAGGATATTTTCAGCATCTCTGAACTCTGGTATACTTCAATTCTCTCCTTCAGTCAACATGCACCGGTTCCACATAATCCACTTTCATCTTCCAAAAATTTTATGTGCTAATGAGAGTTTGCATGAGGACATGTAAAACACCAGGTTTGGGGGTGAGAGAGAGAGAGACATAAGGAATCTCAGTAGATCAACATTTATCAACTCTCTCCTAGATATCCATCGGTTCTCAACCTTTCCCCACTTCATCTTCAAATTTCAGCAGTCTACATCATGATTTTACAGACATTTCATCATGTTCTACATAGTTTACACTTCAACATGCATTATAATTCAAAGCAAGGGTCACTTGAGGTAAAATTGGTACAAATCTTTCTAATTTACTAAAAACTTGGAAAACATGATGCATAACCACTATTACCCACTCCACACTCCACTATGCATTATCACAACTACTAAGTAAAACCTCCATCTTCACTCCACTTGTCATAATGAACAATATACTTTGATTATAAGACCAAGTAATGAAAATCAAATATGTAGTATACAAATACAAAGCAACATCTATAGTGCCTTCTCTTTGTACATCATAAATCATTATTAAGCCATTTGAAAGAGGATGAGGTCATTGTTGCCTATCCAAGAAAAGAACCACAAAGTAAGTATTGGTCCTAAAATTGATGTCCAAGTTCATACGACCATCATATGCACACCATTCACCATCACTCTGATACCTCATCCATTGCTTGTCCTCCATTTTTATGATAATTTTGTTTCTCTATTTGAAATCAATTTATGGCAGTTTCCAAAGTGTCATTCCAGAAGAACCAACACTTACACAAAAGAAACAATGTCACATAAATCTATAAGCAGAGTATCATAAGTTATTCACCTTGTTTGCATGAGGACATACAGATCCTTGGGTTTGGAGGTGTGTTGAGATCTAGTTTTGTCATACTTTCTATCATACAAATACACTTACCATTACACCGTAAACCTCCATTATCTCTTGTTATTCATCCTATGAGGTTAATACATAATTTTCCATATTTTTAGTGATTAAAACGATGATTATACAATAGTTTCATCGATGATGGTTTAATTCTATGTTTCTATGTCCAAGAAACATGTTTTGTATTGTTCAGGTTTCGATATATGCATTGTCCATGTTCTATTACCTGTATTGTTCCTGTTCCGGTACTCGCATTGCAGGTCATCTGATACTCCAAGTCATCTGGTACTAGAAGGTTCTACAGTCAACCGATACCTGCACAATCATCCGGTACCCACACTCCATGGCATCCAATACTCTGCAGTGATCTAGTACTACCTTTGCGTTCAGCCGATACCATCTCTCTGCCTCTTCTAATACCAGCTTCATCTGATACCACATTGTGCCTATTCTGGTACTAGCTCCATCCAGTAATAACATTGTATTGGTCCAGTACCCATAGATGTGACTGTGTTCATCCGATACTAAACCCTTGCCTACAAGATTATGGTACTAACTGTTCTAATCTGGCACCAACTGTGTTAATCCGGTAATATAAATAATTCAAAATTTTGGAAATATTCTAGAGGAAGATCGAGTACATGGGTTTTGTCCAGAGCCACATTTTCATGCGGTCATGTGGGGAATAATTCACCCATATCTCATGTGTGGACCTCTAGCTCAGGGGGAATGATTTTGCTAAAATTAGTGAAAATTTGAAGCTGCCAACCTGTGCCTCGATTTCTGTGCAGATGGCATCAGATATAGAAATTCTACGAAATGGGTTTTTTCTAGAATATGGAAAATTGAGTAAAATGTGAGAAAATTTTCAATATTAGGATTGGTTTGGAAGATATGGGTGGGGGCCTAACTTGAATCTGCCCAAATTACAATAAAACCCAACTTTTTGTGATTTTGCTCCAAAAATTGTAAAATTGATTTTAACCAAAATCTGAGTTTGGGGGATTCGTTTCTATCATCTCCCTTTTTATTTCATGTATAAATAATATCCTCATAGGGATGAGGAGGATCCATCATTTTTTATTTAAAATTTGTATCTGGGAGAAATTCAACATATTAGAGACATGAAATTGATGAGCAAAAGGTTGTAATCAAATATTTTGATTTCTAATAAACAAGAAAAGTTCATGGCTGAGATTTGATGCATCATCTCAGTTCCGATCTGAATTAGTTTTCTAGGCGCATGCCTAGTTTCGGTAGGGCCCCTCGATCCAGGTATGTCCCTGTTGTTATTTATTTTGCTAATTAGTCTATGAATTTGATTGGATTTGATTTCCCTGGACTCTGTGTTTTAATTCAGCAATTTGATTATGCAATTGGTTTCATGAACAACTCAAATTTATGACCTTCCACTCAAAGCATCATCATTTTGCATTTAACCTCAATCATACTCATTTTCCAAGCTTCTAATATATGTGTTCTCATGCTACTCTATTTATGTGCTTAATGATTATTTGACCAACGATTCATTGCTTTGTGCCTTGCTTTAATTATGTCCATTCATGCTTGATTAATTTTCCATCTGTTTGTTGCTCACATTATTAAATAGTGTTTTTCTTTCCTAGTTGTGTCAAATGCATAAAACAAAGTTTTGATCTTTAGTTGGATATTTGAATTCATTTATGAATAGGAGACACATAAACATAGGCTTAGAACTGCACTTATTACTTACAATTTAGAGTATGTGTCATCCTTCATGATGTGCTTACAAATTGATTAGCCATGAATGGGTATCTACATTTGTTTATGAGCATATTTCCCTTCTCTTTTATTCATTCTTTGCACCAGAAATTGCACATTAACACACACCACCCATTATGCATCTATTCATTTTCCTTCATCTTCTTTCCTTTCTTGGTTGATTGCAAATCCTCTAAGTTATACAATTGTCACCAAGAATCCATTTCTTTTTCTTCAACCATGTTTCCAGCTTTTATTTGACTGTGTACATTCAACCTTTCGAGACAACTATAGAAGCATTCCTCCCTTATTTATGATTATTCTTTGTTGAGTTCTACAATGTACATTGAAAATTCCATGTTCGTCTCTTCTTAACCCATCTAACATTCATCTTTCTTGAAAGAGTTGGTATTTATTTTCTATCACATAAGAATTTCAATTCTTTGCTTCACATCTCTACAACATCATATTTACTTATTCCTTCTCCTTCTTCTCCATGGTTGATGCATCTAACTGTAGAAGATTTTGAGTTTAGATTTAATTTGGAGCCTGGCTTGATTGTCTTTTTCTTAAGATTGATTTTAGATTGTTTTCATCAAAATCCCTACAATTTGCTTTCAGATCGCTTTATTTTCCTATACCTTTTGATTACTTTCACTTCAATTTAACATAGTCTCAATCACCAATGGATAGATTAGAGGTCTAACTTTTGAGATATGGCCTTCCCACATTGGAATTCTTCCTAAGGTGTTAGTTTCTATCGTGAATTTCATTTCCATTTTCTTGTTTCTTTTATTTCATTTAAGTGTGGATCCGCTACTGGAAATAATCATTGAAGGACAGAAAAATTAAGTAAGCTACTTATGACTAATCATACAAACATCACCCCGAGTGCATGAAAGACTGTGATATAATCCTTTATAGAACTAAGTATTCCTACGTCCCAGGGATGAATCCTTAGTGTTAGTTTGTTGCAGTGTGGGTTTAAAGATTGTTTTGCCAACTTTAGATTAGGCTAGACAAGGCTTTAATCCTACGTTTCCTGTACCTTCACATCGAATCTTACGAGCCCCGGTTGACAATTAAATGTGGGAATTAATAATGCATATATTTAGCCCTAACAGAGCCTATATTAGCACAAGAATTTGTGTCTAGAAGAGGCCTGCCTCTCCATAAGCAACTAAATAACCTATACAGGCTATACAGACTTCTAGTACTTATTGTTCAGATTTTTGGGTTTTCACAAAGAATTAATCACTTTAGCAGTAGTACCACAAACATTCCATAACACTATGGCACTAGGGAATAGTCTATTTTTTATGTTCCACCAGTTTGATACCTACAATGTTGTCGATTCACCTAAAGCTAATGGTATTATCACTACCCAAAATTGTTACCCATCCTGCTCATGTCCAAGTGAAGGTGTTGTGTATTTTGATGGTGCTACCTATTTGACAAAACAAACAGGCAAGCGCTACCTAAATTTTGACAGGAGACACAGATGGGTGCCACCTAAATTCGGTACCTAAATTCTGGTAGAAACCAAACTGTGCAAAGATGTTTCTACCTGTTTTGAGTGACAAACTTAAAACTTGTAATATGAACAATTGAGAAGGTATTTTTGACAACTGGAGGAGTTTTTTTTTCATCACATACCAAATAAAAAAAACCTCTCTCAGTTTTTCAAAATTTGTTATGGTTAGAGATATATTTTACATAGATGTGGTGCTAAGAAATGTGTTGTTGAAACTTTGTTTTAAGACTGTTGAACTAGCATTTTTGACCAGTTGACTTCCAGAAGGATTTCCTGGTGAACTAAGATGAATTTTCAAAATCCGAAGGAGTTTATTTTCAAGCACGGGCCCATTAACATTAACCTCTTTTAGTTTTCACACAAGTGTCGCAGATTGGGATATTTGAAAGAATCTTTGAGCCCTATGTTTCAGTTTTTAGTGATTTCCTATTTGAGACATGTTTTTGTGACACCTGTTGTAGCCAAATGGAGATGAATTTAAAGAAACCAAGAGAGTTTTTTCTTCATAACGAGCTTATTTAAAAAAACCATTCTTATATTGTATACAACTATTATGGTTTGATAATTAAAAGTGGATTTTGGAAGCCTATTTTTCAGAATTTTGCCTCCTGAAAAGCAGGAAAGTAGTTAAAACATGTCATTTTCTGTTTGTAGCTGTTTCTATTTTGGGAAAGGGGTTGGAGTTCGAAATGGTGAGCTAGAAAGGACCTATGGTGGTATATATTTCATGGTACAAGAGTAGAGTAGGGTTAGAATGATATAGGAGAAGGGGGCTTTGGACCCAGAGGAATTCAAAGTGGTTATCATTGTGTTCTTTTCTTCTCTCTGTATTTGTTCGGACTTGTGATTCCTTATCAATGAAGATCAGTTTTTATTTTTCCATTTCTATCTTTATCTGTGTACTAATATTAAAGATTGTCTGATTTACTCTTCTTCTTATTCATACAATTATTGAGTGATGTTCTTCATTCTTTTCATTAGTGATATAGAATTTGTTAATACATAGATATTTTACTGTGAGATGATTGTTTTAAAGCGCTGGAAGTATCTCTGACATGTTCAGATCATAGTTTTCTTTTCCTCATCCATTTATCAAGTTTATTGTCTGATATGAAATTTCTAAGCCCACTTTTGCTGAAGGATATAGATCAGAATGTGTATAGTAGATGAATTTGATTGTTCTTATGGTCAAATCCCTGTAACTTCAAATCTTATCTTTCAAGATTAAAATTTGAATTCTTTGCATGTTACCAAGCTCACCTGATTAGAGTGTAGGGTGACTCTTGAAGTGATAAAAAATCTCGTTTTCAAACACTATTGTGTTTAGTTCCATCCAAACAAACCATCATACCAAAGAAGGTAGGCCGACAAATTTTCCCTAGGTTTTGGCTCAATATTCAAAACAACTAGAAAGAGAGTTCCCTTCCCAAAGATATTTTATCTTTTGTTCATTTTTTATCCTATCCCAAAATTGTCTCGTAAAGGGACACTTAATAAATAGATGTAGTACTATCTCGGCTTCACTTGTACACACTTGACAAATGCTAGGACCTTCCCATACTTTCAGCTGCAATGTGTTCCAAGTATGGATTTTGTTTTCAATGGCTAGCCGAGTAAATAGTCTGATTTTTTGTGCAATTTTCCAGGACCACATGTGTCTTTTCCAACCAGCAATGGTATGATCCCATAGTTTATTTTTTAAACCAGAGTAGACATTTTTGACAGAGATGAGTCATGAATTATATCCCCTAGTCCATAAAATATCATCCTCCATGTTTTGTAGATGCACTTTGGATCCCAAGAGTGCCTTGCAGTAGTCGTCCCATTCGAATGCCAAATCTCCAAGGAGCGATTATAAAAACCCATTCTTGTAGGTACCTCCAACTTGGTATATATATCTAATAACACACGCTTTTACCACTGTAACAAGTACATTATCACATTTTTTTACCACATTTTCTAATTATTTTAATTTTTGAATCTGAATTTATTTTTATTATATATTCATGATTGTTTATTAAAATATTAATTGAATATGATAAAAATATTAAAATACTCCAATTAGGTTTGGAGAAATAGGGAAAATAGAGTAGCACTAATCCATGCTTCTCTAAATGTCACAAGTGGAATTAATATACACTTAAATTTTCCTTTAATGAATATACACTTAAGTTTCCCTTTAATCTTTTAGCATCCAAGATATGTTTTATAAAAAAATGTTATGAATATAATCTTTTAATTAATAAAAAGTGATTAAATTTGATATTTCTTTTCAAATATAAAATACCATCATAAAATTATCAAAACATATCTCACAATGGTAAGCATAGAGATGGAAATGTGGGCCAAGTAGGCCACCTAGGGGAACGCCCACCTAGGGTGCACAAGTCAATCACCTAGGCACAACATATTTATTTTACATATATGTAAAATAAATGGTTCCCTTGGTATATAAGGTGATCTGAGACTAAAATAAATCATTCTTACCTTTTCTTCTAAAGATATGTGTCTTGGTTGTTTTCTTTTCTGAGTTTGTATTTTACATTCACGACAATTTTATTTTTAGGGTTTCTAAAGAATAACCAGTGTGCCTTCCTTCATGGATGCCTCCTGGTGACTTCGTTTTCCATGATTTCACCTCTGAGAGTAAGATTATAACATTAGATAGCCACTCTATCAAGGAGAAAATCATTTCCTTCGAGTTTTCTGAGGCAGAAGGGAGGGCGCACCAATTGGGGTTTGTGCCCTTGTTGGTTTCTTCTTTGTGGGAATGAAGTGAGTGCGCCCTCTTCCATGATTGCACTGAGATTCTCCCACTAATACCTAGAGGTCACTCTGAGATCACCAAAACCTCTTGGCCACTCTTGGATCACCCCCATCTGGATCCCCATTTTCTTGGTCACCCAAACTAATGGTGCACCCCTATTCAGATTTGCACCCTTGAGGAGAGTTTTTGGTCAGAAGATGAGCTATGGATTGCTTGGTCACCTTATCCTATAGATCACCTTCTTGGGAAGATCAATTGGTATTAGAGCCTCAGGATCCATGGAAAAATTTTCAATCTTGAAGATTGAGCCAATTTGTTTTTTTTGGGGTTTTCATTAAATAATCCAGAGTTTGCCCATTCCAGGGTTTTCATTTTATGCAAGAAGATCCACAGATCTAATAATCCCTAAGGGCACCCACATCTCCATTTCCATAGAGAGGAGCTTCATAGATCTAAAACAATACATATCTCTCCCTCTAGACCAGTTCAAGCTCCATTGCCTCAAGGTTTTGAGTCCTCTGTTCTCAAAACAGAGTCCTATGTTCAGCATTGCAACCTAGGGGCATATTTTCTCCTCATATGGCCTCACAATGCCTCCATGCAAAGATCATTTGGAAGTCGACTCAGATTACAACACATCAAATCCTGTCCAAGATCTTGCCTCTGTCCTCAATGAGCTGCTCATAATGAAACAACAAAACAATCCAGATCCATTTTGGTTGGACACTCGAATCCAAATACCCAAGTTTGATGTGAAAACAAATGGTGAAATGGTGGATTCTTGGATTCATAGCCTTTCCACCTATTTCAATACATGTCCAAGCCTTACCGAGGAAACACAACTCCATATATTCGCCTTGCAATTAGAAGTATTGGCACAAACTTGGTGGGATACAAAGCAAGAGAAGAACACATTTGTGATAGATATTGGGGATGCTCTAGAATCCTCTACTTCGCAACCCATCAAAAACTGCCCTCGACTTTTCGAAGCTTTGAGAAATCGCTTCTACCCACCTAGGTATGTGAAATCCTTATGGATCAAATGGAACCAACATCGAAAACTCCCTTCACAAGGAGTGCAAGGCTACATAGACTTCTTTTTCAATATTCACCTCTTACTTCATGTTCTATATATGGAAGAGGTACTCATATTAAAATTTGTGGCTGGTTTATTAATTCAATTCTGTCGAGAAGTAGAGCTGTTTGAAAATCCAAATTTAGATAAAACATTTTAGAGATCTTTGGCTATAAAAAGGAAAGTTGCTCCTAGAGGTCGTATTCCTCAGTCCCTCCCTTACACCAACCCCCCCGCCTCTCAACCATCCAGCTCCCATCCCTCATCCCTCTTTCCACCTCCTCGGACTCAAAACCCCAGACCCAATACAACTACAAGGACACCCTGGTTCTCATTCCACAAAACTACTTCTCACAATTCATTAGATTGTTGAATCCTCCAAAATCTAAAAACCAACAAAACTTTACTCATTGAGCTCACTGCACCTTCCCAAGTAGAAGATATCGAAGAAGTTCCTCTGGACAATCCCACAGAAGTAGATCCCTAATTGATTCTAATGACCCAGGAAGATTCAAACACATCCACCCAACCCCTCTTCACCCATAACTGCCAAATCAAAAATGCCTTGGATTTATTGATTATGGACAATGGAATCCACTCTTGTCACCACTCCACATATGCAACCCTATCAACTTGGATGGGTCCAAAAGGATGGCCCTCACCTCCTAGTTTCCAAGCATTGTCTGATCACTTTCTCCATAGGCCAATTCAAAGATAATGTCCTCTGTGATGTCTCGCCCTTGGATTGTGCGGATTTGTTGCTTGGTATCCCATACCAAACCCAAAGAAATGCTATCTATATAGCCAAATCCTGCCAGTACAAAATTACCAAAGAAGGCCACACTTATATCTTAACTACAACAAAACCCAAACCCCCTTCTACCAAAGAACAAATCCCACATGTACACTTAAACCATTGTGTCTCTCTCTATTTGGTGTGCCCAATAACACCAAACAATACAATGCACCCTATTCCTGAAACTATGAATCCCCTCCTCCACGAGTTCACAGAGGTATTTCAATCTTCAGAGGGACTTCTCCCCTCCCACCACATTGACCATTCCATTCATCTCATCCCCGAATCTTCCTTACCTAATGACCCTACTTATCGGTTGGCCCCAATAGAAACAGAGGAAATGGAAAGACAACTGACCGACCTCGTCAACTCTGGCCACGTCCAACCTTCATCTTCTCCCTGTGTTTCTGCTGCCTTTGTCATCCCTAAATGAGATACCTCAGAAATGAGCCTTGTCACTGATTACTGAGCCTTGAACAAAGCCACAATAAAAAATAGTTACCCCCTTCCTCGGATTGAGGAACTACTCGACACCCTCAAAGGAGCTAAGTGGTTTACTAAATTGGATTTGACAACCGGCTACCATCAAGTTCGAATGAACCCAGATGATGTTTGGAAAACAATGTTCAAGACCAAATTTGGCCTTTTTGAGTGGAAAGTCATACCTTTCAGTCTCACCAATGCCCCAA
This sequence comes from Picea engelmannii, assembly GCA_009831015.1. NCBI lineage: Eukaryota > Viridiplantae > Streptophyta > Pinopsida > Pinales > Pinaceae > Picea > Picea engelmannii. Next base: position 829,116 of record ML777322.1, read on the forward strand.
CCACTTTCATGAGTCTCATCAATGACATATTCAAAGCACTATTTGTTCAATTTGTGGTCATCTACTTAGATGACATTCTCATCTTCAATCGAACATGGGACACTCACATGCAACATGTCCGACAAGTTCTCCAAATTCTCCAAGAACACAAGTTGCAAGTCAAGGCGAAGAAATCATATTTTGGTCAGACTTTAGTCTCCTATCTCGGATTTTTGGTCATCTCAGAGGTTATTCAACTAGATCCAACTCGCATCCAAGCATTGAAACAATGGACTCTACCTTCTTCAGTTAAGGAGTTGAAAATCTTTTTGGGTGGCATCAATTTCTATTGTAATTTCATTCCCTCTTTTTCAAATCTTTCTCGACCTTTGCATTAGATCTCAAATACTTCCTCTACATTCATCTAGACCAAAGAAAAAACTACTCACTGTGCTCAGCTCAAATACTCCCTCTACTCATCCCCTATTTTACATTTGCCAGACCTCTCCCAACCCTTTCATATTAAGTCTGACACCTCACAATATGTTATTGGTGTCATACTTAAACATGGAGGACACCCCATTGCTTACCACTCTGAAACCCTATCTGAGGCAAAGAAAAATTGTAGTACCTATGACAAGGAATTTTATAGTCTGGTGCAAGAACTCAAACAATGGAGGCATTATTTGTTGGGTAAAGAAACCATTCTGCATACCGACCACCACCCTTTGATTTTCATCAAATCTCAATCGAAGATTCAGGAACAAAGGAACCTTAAATGGGCCTCCTACATTCAACAATTTCACTTAGTCATCAGATACAAGAAAGGCACTTCTAATAAAATGGTTGATTTGCTAAGTTGACCTCTCACTCTAGTTCTTTCCATTCTAGAAGTACGTTGTGCTACTTATGACACATGGAAAGATCAATATGCTACTGACACCGACTTTCGAGAGATTTGGGAAGATTTGCAATGCCCCACAATGATCAATTAGACCCCCTTCCTATACTACACTATTCAGGATGGGTGGCTATATAAGTTGAATTTGCTATGTGTTCCACACTTAGAAGAATGCCTCTTGCTCATCAGGGAAGCGCATGCTTCCACCTATGGGGTCCATTTTGGGATGACAAAGACCACCCAACATTTGGAACACCATTTTCATTGGCCTTCCATGCAACCTCAAGTTGAAAAATTTATCAGAGCTTGTGCCTTATGCTCACAATCCAAGCCATCCAACTAGAAGCATGGGTTGTATCAACCACTACCACTTCCTTCTCGGCCTTGGGAGTCAATCTCAATGGACTTCCTAGGTGGACTTCCAACAACCCAAAAGAAACATGATGCAATCTGGGTAGTGGTATGTCTCTTTAACAAAATGGAACTTTTTATCCCATGCACAAATACTACTACAGTAGCGCAAACAACAAAACTCTATTTCCTTCATGTCTGGCCCCATTTTGGCCTCCCAAGAAGTATCATCTCAAATAGATATTCTCTCTTCCTCAGTACATTTTGGAAGACCATATGGGCACTATTGGGGTGCCACCTCAATTTTTCTACTGCATTCCATCCTCAAACGGATGACCAAATAGAGGTTTTCAACAGAGTCTTGGTGCATGCTCTCCGAACTCACTTTGGGCAGAACAAACAATGGGACAATTACTTACACATTCTCCAACATAGCTACAACAAGGCAACATATTCTTCTACAAGATTTTCACCTTTTGAAGTCTTCTTTGGCTTCCAACCATCATCTCCAACTGAGATTCCACTCACTTGGGCTCCTCAAGGTACCTTCCATCAACAAAAAGAACAATTGTCAGCTCAAAAATTTCTCCAACAAATTGCACAACGCTACAATGTAGTCACATCAACACTCAAAGCAGCCTAAGATCATTCCAAGAAACACCATGACAAACAAAGAACCTTCATGGCCTTTCAACCAGGGGATCAATTTTGGTTACACTTGGATAAGAATCACTTCAAAGGCCACCATCGCAAGCTTCTGCCAATCAGATATGGTCCATATACAATACTCAACAAGATTGGAGAAAATGCATATAGGTTGGATCTGCCACCACAAATGGGCATCCACAATGTCATTAATGTAAATCACTTAAAGTTGTTTGATCCTTCCCTCTTGGAACAACCATACACCATCACTCATCCAATGGAAAAAATTCCTAATTTCCAACTCCCATTGGCCAAAGACACTATACTGGACACTCAAAGCCGCTCTACAAGAAACCAGACTTACACTTTATATCTGGTAGCCTGCCAAGGCCAAACTCCAACACAGAAAAAGTGGATCATAACTGATGTATTGCACAACAAGTTTCTGCATATTCTCAAGGAATCTGGGATGCTTCCAGATCTAAACAGGGAGGAATTGGGCCAAGGAGGCCACCTAGGGGAATGCCCAGCTAAGGCGCACAAGTCAATCACCTAGGCGCAACACTTCTTCACCTTTTGATGATGAATTAAATATATGTAAAATAAATGGTTCCCTTGATATATAAGGTGAACCGGGGATAAAATAAATAATTCTTACCTTTTCTTCTAAAGATATGTGTCTTGGTTATTTTCTTTTCGGAGTTTTCATTTTACATTCACGACAATTTTGTTTTTAGGGTTTCTGAAGAATAACCAGTGTGCCTTCCTTCATGGCTGCCTCTTGGTGACTCTATTTTCCATGTTTCCACCTCTGAGAGCAATCTTATCTCATTAGCTAGCCACTTTCTCAGGGAGCAAATCATTTCCTTCGAGTTTTCTGAGGCAGAAGGGAGGGCGCACCAACTGGGGTTTGTGCCCTTGTTGGTTTCTTCTTTGTTGGAATGAAGTGAGTGCGCCCTCTTCCATGGATGCACTAGGATTCTCCCACTAATCCCTGGAGGTCACTCTGAGATTGACAAAACCTCTTGGACACTCTCGGATCACCCCGATCTAGATCCCCATTTGATTGGTCACCCAAACTAATGGTGCGCCCCTATTTAGATTTGCACCCCTGAGGAGAGTTTTTGGTCAGAAGCCGAGCTATGGCTTGCATGGTCACATTCTCCTATAGATCGCCTTCTTGGGAATATCAAAATGTGATACATTATAAAATTACCAAAACATATTTATAAATAGTCAATATAGAATTTGGAATGTTCTTCCATAATATGAGTAAGAATAAAAAGATTTTATATTTTAACATATAGAATTGTTGATAATGAAAGGGAGTTGATTTGTGATAATGATTGAAGAACAATAAAAATGATTGTATACATTATATTATATCTAATTTTTAAATAAATTTAGTAATTTTTTTTTTTAAATTTATAATATTTATGAAAACATATATATATATTGTTTTGTAAATAAAAGAAAATATATTACCATATAATCTTTAAATGAGTACAATGTTCATAGTTTTTCACTTGTTCAAGTGTGGTTTGTAGAAAAACTTATAAAACATAACTGAAATTATAAATATTATGTGACAAGTGTCATGCTCCAAAAATATGACGTGGCTAGTATCATGCACCAGAAAATGTGTCTTACGCCATAAAACATATCATGGCTGTTGCGAAACAACAGATAATTTAAGAAAACTGAAAATATCATAAGTTGGTTCCTGATATGAAAAAAGAGAGAGAAGTTAGAGGTTTGGCGAACCCGGACATCCATCAATGTTGTAGGTGAAGACAAACCTTTATCCATAGGTTGGACAAGGTGTTTTGTTTGATGCACCCGACAGGGACTCAAATAGGATATCCATGCATCAATTGAGGATGCTATGATTTTCAATTTGGTCCTCGAGGTTCCATCGCATATCCAAGATCAGCTGAAAGTAGTCATCCAAAAAACGGTGTGGATTTATCAAAGGATGCTCAATTTTACCAACCGTGTCCTCATGAGGAGTTGTGTCTCCATCAAAACCTCCTAGTGGAATTTCCTCCATCGCTAGTCTAGGGGTTTTCTTCCGGGCTATCCAATATGTTAGCCAACTAGGGGGAATTTCTTCCTCAACCACGGTGCCTCCTTCCTCCAAGGGTCAGGCCTGAGGACAAATGATCATGTAAGGCTCTAGCGGAGCTTCTAAAAATTGCATCTTGAGAGGAGGAATTTATTCATCCACAGGGCAGCTTCCAGGATCAAGTGTGGTATCATAGAGGGAAGGCTAAGGAAAATCAAGCCACTTCTGGCCAATGCCAAGAGAGATGGTCGTTGGAAGAGAGGGTTGTGATGGATCAGGGTGATTGTGTCAAGAAATGAAGCTAAAATATTGTGGCCCTCTTTTGGTTTTACCACACTCTCTGGGCATGGTGGAATAGTTGAAACAGAGAAAGGGGAAGGGAGGCCAATTAGTATTCTAGTCGAAAGAAAAATAGGATAGAGATACAACGTCAGTGAGAGGGAAACTGAAGAGGGAGAGGAGCATAGATAAGGATACCATGGGACAGAGGAGATAATGCCCACAACAAGAAATCTTGGAATTCCATAAGAACCAAAGAGATGACTGAAAATGAAGAATGACAGAATGCTCGAGGGATATTACCTTCAAAGAGGCCAGTGAAATGATCATGAGGAGCTCCATGAAAGCGAAAGTGACACAAACTTGTTTCCTTGTACTTTCTCCAATACTCCATCTCTGGTTCTTTTGGGGATCCATTAAATTCCTTGTGGTGTAGCAGTGCACTACGATGAATGTAGCGCGAGAGGTTGTCATTCAAAAGAGTTAGATATTTGGCTAGAAACTAGGGGTAATAACTTCCCTTGTTGCATTCACGCCATCTTTCTCCAGTTGGCCAACTGTCACACCTTTCGGGGAACATATGAAAACATATATTATTTAGAGAGATTAAAAGGAATTTATTTGTGAAAATGATTTCCACGTAAAATAGAAAAACAATAAAAGTGATTATATATATAATTTATTTAGAAATTTCAAACTAAATTCGATATGTGTTTCGAAATGTGTAATATCATAATAAACTTATCCAAACATCTATTTAGAGAGGTTGTAGACAAAAGAGTTTGAAATGTTCTCAATAAAAAAATTATCAAAATATATTTAGAAATGGTAAACATAATGCTTGAAATATGTTGCAAGTTATTACATAGTATGAGGAATAATTTTTTTATTTTAACATATGGATTTGTAGACCATGAAAGGGAACTGAAACATCCTTCATTTACCAGTGACATCACAATGTGATTACAAGAGGAAGGACTTCAAATCGAGACAAATGGAGGATTTGATCGAGATATGGAGGAAAATATCAAGTTCTTCAAGAAATTGTCCATGGGAACATATGAAGGCTCAAAATACTATGGATAAAGGTATAATCTATGGTAGTAAATCCAAGGTAGTAAATCCAAGGTAGCCAAGAAATTGTGATTCAAAAAATATGAATTCTTAATGTCTCTATGATAAAACAATGCTTTCACATTGAGCAAGTGAATTCAAAAATAAGAATTTTTAGGAATGATTTGATAAGGTTATGAAAGGTCAATAGGCCCCATGGGGTATGGTGCCACATCATATGAATCATGAGGGATTATATGATTGGATAGAATAAGAAATAATATTTGAACACCCATCTCATGATCCAGTAACTTTGATTTTAAAAGGTGATTGATTTCTTTTGTTATCGATGGAAAATCAATCCAAAAGGATTATACTAAGCCAGGAGAAAAAGAGGATGATGCTACCTCCAATTTTAAATCTAGAAATCTCAATCTCATCCATGGTATTTTTTATTTAGAAGACCCTCAGATTATTGACATAAGTAGTCGAATGGGAAAGAATAATACTAATCCAAGTGAAATAGAGGATGATACTACCTCCACTTTCAACTATAGGAAGGAGAAACTAGTCCATGGTCTTTTTCATTGAGAATACCCTCAAAGTGTTGAGATAAGTTGAAATCAACACCTATGTAGGTATATAGAGTTGGCTCTCAATGTCTGTGAGGGTTTTAACAAGTGTAAGCTGAAATTCTTGTATACCAATTATTCGAAGATAGTTATTCTCCACAAGTGATTGGTGAAACTTCTTTTCTAAAGGTTATATTTTAGATTATGGTTACGTCCCTCAATGAAAACACCTTATTGTTTGGATGAACTCCACCAATTATGTTGTAGATATCAAGTAGAAAGAGGATCTTTTAGAGGACATTCATGTGGATGATAAATTCCTACTTTTTTAAGATAAACAAATGGAGAATCAACCTATGTTGTTGAAATACAACATATACAAATATTCAACAATTATTATGGTATTGAAATTAGGTAGAGGAAAGATGGTTTGTTGGTTTTTTTCATCTTTGCTTCAATGATGTGGTCATCAGAAAACCCTCCATATATTTACCAACTCATTCAGACAATGTCTATCTCCTGGAGAAATAAGAAAAGGTTCTAGGAGGAGGTAATAGAAAAGATGGTTTGAAATCTCCTTTCATAAACCAAATCCAAGGAAATCATTTTGAAGGTTAGGCAAAGGATTGTGACACATTTCTTGCTTCTAAAAGTTTCTTTACTATTTAATTTCATACTCTTGTTGATTACTAGAAAAATGATCCATGGTTTTTGGAAAGAATGGGGATTTTGTTTACCCTATGAATCTCAAAATTTAACCTACCCAATATATATGTTACCAAAATGCATGTTTGGGTACACCTCACAAATGTTCCTATACACTGGTGAGACTTAACTATTTTTTAAGATATCTAGAAAACCGTGAAAAAATATTTGAAACAATCTATAGGTTGGACTAAGATTAGTATTTTCACATATGTGTGTATATGTGTGGGGTTCACAATTGTTAATGGATTACTAGATAAATTCATACTTCAAAGGAAAGTCTCGAAGTTGACTCGAGCATTGGATTATGAAAATACAACTTTACGGTGCTAAGTTTTTCAACAAGTATGACATTTGTAGGATACACATCCTCGAACACAAGATTATCCTAAAAGGGAAAAATAACATAAATCAAAACCCAAAAGGATGGTTGATCATTTGAGAAACCAATATTTGATGATGAAGAGGAATATATTGATGAACATCAACAACCTAAAATGTTATAGAAGGATACCAAATAATTCCCAAGAGTATAGGTTGTTCAATCAACACCCTCGATGATGTTAATGTTTATGCCATTATTATAGTTCTTTACATTTCAATAGATAACAAAAATATAAGAACAATATCACTAAGAAATAAAGATTCACAAGAGACACAACATTTATCTTTGGAAACCCTCTAGGGGAAGAAAACCCAAAAAAAATTCCTTATCATAGATTGTCAATCCAATGTCAATAGATAACCTAAACCAATACAGAAAGTCCTTTCCAAAAGATGCACCACTCTTCTCCCTCTCTCCAACTGGTAAGTCACAACTTGCCTCTTAGAAATGAGCAAGTGTGTTGTGTGTCAAAGTGAGGTGCTAGACTCTCTATATATACAAGTCTGGCACGTGTGAAGTGTCTTCACTAGCAGGGCTAACTTCTCACTCTTGGTGGGTAAACTCACCTTTATTATATTTCTGGGTATCAATAATAACTACTGGGGATGACTTCTTATTCTGCCTATTACAATTATCTGTTGACCAATCCACAAAAGGGGATTTGGTCCTAATACAATAATCAACATGATCAATCCACAATGGGGATTGATCCTATGAATAATATAACAACAATAATAAGAACACTCTTTGCAGTTACATTATTTTAACACTCCCCCTTAACAAGAAGGGTATTCTTCAACGGCATCAGGCGAGAGAGGTCTGCATCATCAGTGGCATCAGGAGGATAGTATCATCAATATCATCTTGGAACATTGGCTGGCATATCTACGAGTCATCGAAATTTTTCTTCATCGGCAACATCATCATTCTTGAAAGAATGCCATCATCATCTGCATCAATATGTATCAATAAAAAAATGATACCTCATCACAACACTAGGCTAGCACATCACAGTACTACACTGGCTCAATGTCATAGCTAATAAGCTGGTAGCTTAGTGTCAGTCACATCTTTCTTTACGTCTAACAACTAGGTCAGAAGCAAGGTATATATCATCTTGCTTTACATCTAACAACTGGGTCAAAAGGAAGGAATCATCTTGCTTTACATCTAACAACTGGTTCAGAAGCAAGGAACACATCATCATCTTTCTTTATGTATAACAATGAGGTCAAAATCAAGGAATCATCTTGCTTTATGTCTAACAACTAGGTCATAAGAAAGGAACACATCATCATCTTTCTTTACGTCTAACAACAAGGTCAGAAGCAAGGAATCATCTTGCTTTACATCTAAAAACTAGGACAGAAGAAAGGAACACATCATCATCTTGCTTTACATCTAAAAACGAGGTCAGAAGCAAGGAATCATCTTTCTTTACGTATAACAACTAGGTCAGAAGCAAGGAACACATCATCATCTTGCTTTACATCTAATAGTGAGATCAGAAGCAAGGAATCATCTTTCTTTACATCTAACAGCGAGATCAGAAGCAAGGAATCACACATCATATTTCTTTACATCTAACATCGAGGTCAGAAGCAAGGAATCATCTTGCTTTATGTCTAACAACGAGGTCAGAAGAAAGGAATCACACACCATCTTGCTTTACGTCTAACAGCGAGGTAAGAAGAAAGGAATCATATTGCTTTACGTATAACAATGAGGTCATAAGCAAGGAATCACACATCATCTTGCTTTACATCTAACAACGAGGTCAGAAGCAAGGAATCATATATATTCCCCCTTTTAGGGAGGGTCCTTTTGGACTATACCAAGCTTATCTTGAAAGTTTTTCAAACTTTACATGAGATAGAGGTGTGGTCAACACATCAGTAACCTGTTCATCCATGTTAACATACAGGAGCTTCAGGGCTCCTCTCTGCACCATGTCACAGATGTAATGGTAGAGAATCTCTATGTGCTTCAACCTGTCATGGAATATAGGATTCTCTGTCATCTTTATGTAGCTTTGGTTGTCGCATAGGATCATGGTTTCTTCCATCTCTAAGTCAAACAGGCTGGTTAGCAACTTTCGAAGCCATATAGCTTCACAGCTAGCAGAACATGCGGTAATGTACTCTACTTCCACTGTGCTGAGAGCAATACTGGATTTCTCCCTACTCTACCATGGAATCATGGTTGATCCCAAACTGAAACGACATCCAGAAGTGATTTTTCTATCAGCAACGCTTCCTACCCAATCTGAATCAATGTATCCACCCAATGTGGAATTATGATCTCCATCATAGCTAAGACCATAATATATCGTACCTTTAAGGTACCTCATAACATGTTTTGTAGCCACTAGGTGAACACGTCTGGTCTCTACCAGAAACTGACTCAAGGTGTTCACAAAAAAACAAATGTCTGGTCTGGTGTTCATTAGGTACATCAGTGATCCAATAATTTGTCTGTACAGTGTGGCATCAATCAAATCTGACGAAGTATCGACCAACAACTTCATCTTTGCTTCCATGGGTGTATTCATGGGTTTGCATTCCAGCATGTCGTATCTGTTTAATATCTCTACCGTGTACTTCCCTTGGTTAAGGAATATCCTCTCTGGACTCTACCATAGCTCAAGACTAAGAAATAATGCATTAGGCCAAGGCCTTTCATTTCAAATTCATAGTAAAGTCTCCTTTTTACATTCAGTGATGAGATTTTCTTCTCTAGTTAAGAATAAGTCATCCACATATAGTAGTAAGATTACTGGCTCATTATCCATAATTTTGAAGTAGAGATTTGAGTATGATTTACTCTTGGTAAAGCCTAAGCTCGTCAAGAAACTGTCTATACAGCCATACCAAGCTCTAGGAGCTTTCTTCAATCCGCATGAGGTTTTCTTCAATCTACAGACATGAGACTTCCTGTCTTCTACCTCAAATCCTTGAGGTTGCTCTATATACACTTCCTCTTCGATGACACCATTTAGGAAAGCTGTCTTCGCATCCATTTGGTGTAGCTTCCACTTCATCTTAGCTATAAGAGCTATGCTGGTCTTGATCGAAGTGTATCTGGCTACAGGAAAAAATGTCTCTTCATAGTCAATGCCTTCCTTCTGGGAAAAGCCACGAGCGACAAATATTTCTTTATACTTCTCAATACTTCCATTATCAACCTGTTTTATTTTGAATATCCATATATAGGATACCCCATCTTTATTCTTTGATCTGGTAACTATTTCCCATACTTCGTTCTTCATTATGGATTGGTATTCCTTTGTCATGGAATCTGCCCATTATTTTCTCTGAATGACTTCTTCAGAGCAGGTGGGATCTTCTTCTAGAAGATGACACATCAAATCCATATCGTTGGAGAATGGCTTTTGTATTTTCACCTATCTCGAGGTTCCTTCTGGAACACCATACTTCTCTCCATCTTGAATAAGCTCTCTTACCCAAGCAGGCTTTCTTTTATGAGAGAATGTCATTTGAGGAGGTTCTTGAACTTCTGTTATATCATGGTCTTTAGGACTCTCCTCATCAGGGGAAGTTATGACTTCCTTCTCTGGTTCTAAAACTCTAGAAAATTCCCTCATGGATTCTGCAATCCTGGGAATTATGAGTTCCTCTTCATATACTTCTTTAATATGACATCTTCTTGATTTATTAAGTGTTTCTTCTTCATCAACGATAACGTCCTTGTTGATCTCAATGTGGCGGTGACTTGGTATGTAGATTCTGAAGGCCTTGGAGACCCCACAAATATTCCCTTCTTTCCTGAAGGTCCAACTTGTTTCTCTTTTCTTTAGGTATATGTATAAACAATGGATAGCCAAATATTTTGAGATGGATTACCTCTGGCTTCTTTCCGGTGAACATCTCTTCTGGTTTCTTGAGCCCAAGTGTGCTATGGGATAATCGGTTTTGCACATAAACAACTGTCATTGATTCTTCTGCCCATAAGCACATAGGAATATCTTGATCATGGATCATAGTCTTCACAGCTTCCAGTATGGTTCTGTTCTTCCATTTAGCTACACTGTTTTGTTGGGGATCTTGATCCCAACATCTTTGCAGAAGTTCACAAACTCTTTTGAGGTATATTCTCCTCCATTATCTAACTTGACTATCTTAATCTTCTTTACAAAAGGGTTTTCTATCAAGGCTTTGAATTCCTTGATCTTGCTCAACACTTCAAATATATCCAGGTCTTTTACGAGAATAATCATTAATGAATGATACATAGTATACATACCCATTAATGGAGGATGATGGCATCGGACCACATACATATGAATGAATGAGTTCTAGGACTCCTTTTGCCTTGTTGTCCCTCTTCGGAAGAGGGTTGTTGATGTTCTTCCCTTGTGCACATCCATTGCATACGCCTTCATGGTCACCTTTGAGTTCTGGTAAACTTGTGACCACTTTGCATATGTATGGTAGCGCCTTGTAGTTGATGTGAGCTAATCTTCTAGAGTTCACATGGATTCTTCAATAGAATGGGTCATGGCAACTTTTGAGTGACCCTTTAGCTTATACAAGTCACCTTCTTCTCTTCCAATGATGACTCCTTCATTTATGATCTCTTCTTTAGCATGTTGCCTTCTGCAATCTTCACTATAGCTTCCTCATGTGACCTGGAGCAAGGTCAACAAAACAACAAGAAATAGTAATATCCTTCTGATAATATAAAGCAATAGCACATACAATCATCATAGTAGCTCCTTTAGAGCTATCACTTATGATTTATCCGAAGAAAAGATTAAAGGTAAGGAATTCAATAAGAAATGAGGTCAACACTCTCATAGTGTTGTGACCAAGAATTCTTCCATGGAAACCTAGAACTAACACACGAGGTTTATCTTAGAGGAGGTGTTAGTTGTATCAGGCAAAGTATTTACCTTTATATGCTCACATGCTATCAAGTATAATACTTTAAAAAGACTGTTGTCTCAACTATGGTCATCAACTTGTCATGTGTACGTTTGAATCTTGATTAATCAAACCTAGAGCCTTGTCCTCAAGAATGAGTGCTTGTTTTTTTTCCAGGTCTTCTTCACTCAAGTGATGAGTGCTTTCTTCAACCTATCTTCTTTACTAAGACAATGCGCTAACTTCACAAAATGTTAGGTTAGAGGATAAGCTCTATGATCAACTTTCAATTCTTCTAATAATTTGATCATAGCTTCAACATGCAACATTGATAATGTCATGACAAATAGATGTACATCAGAATAATCACACCTGGGTTGCATCATTCCTTTGAATGTGTTGGATCTTGAGATCCTTCTAGATCTATGGCAAGATATCCCTTCTCTAGCAAATACCTTTTATGGTTTAACCATTAAACATATGTAAGTACATACCTCTGATAGCATTTGTAGGTAGTGGCTCCATCTGGTAGCAGCGGTAATCATTGCCAACTCTTGAGAAAATTTCAAGGGTGATTGCAACTGGTTCTACAGCTGCAACTGCAACTGGTACTGCAACTGCATCTAGTTCTGAGACTGCAACTACAACTTAGGGTTTTATGAGGAAACCCTAATTTTTCAAACTTTGAATTTTGAAATTATGATCTAGGGGATAGATGCGCTGAGCTAAGGCGAGTTAGCTGGTGCAATCAGAATTTCAAAAATCCAACTTTTACCCCCTCAAACATGATCTGTGGATTTCTGGACTGGTGCTTTTGGTTTTCTGGTACTTTGGGGAACTAGGGTTTCACTTTCAAATAGATATAGCCACTGAAAAGGTGTGCTCAAGGTGCCAAAATGATCCTTGGGGGAGAGTGCACCTTTCTAGGTGGTTTTCGAGCTAAAAAGATTCACTTTTGAAAAACCCTAATTTGCAGGTACTGCAATAGTGACGTTTTTCTCTTGCGAAATATGCTTCCTTCAGGTTGGCTCTGATACCATGTTAATGTTTATGCCATTATTATAGTTCTTTACATTTCAATAGATAACAGCAATATAAGAACAAGATCACTAAGAAATACACATTGACAAGAGACACAACATTTATCCTATGAAACCCTCTAGGGGAAGAAAAACCAACAAAACTTCCTTATCATAGATTGCCAATACAATGTCAAGAGATAACTTAAACCAATATAGAAATTCCTCTCCAAAATATGCGCCACTCTTCTCCCTCTCTCCAACTGGTAAGTCGCAAGTTGCCTCTTAGAAATGAGCAAGTGTGTTGTGTGTCAAAGTGAGGCACTAGCCTCTCTATATATACAAGTATGGCATGTGTGAAGTGTCTTCACTGGCAGGAACGAATTCTCACTCTAGGTGGGTAAACCCACCTTTATTATATTTCTGGGTCTCAATAATAACTGTTGGGGTCGACTTCTTATTCTGCCTATTACAATTGTTTGTTGACCAATCCGCAAAAGGGGATTTGGTCGTAATACAATAACCGACATGATCAATCCACAATGGGGATTGATCCTATGAATAATATAACAATAAGAATAAGAATACTCTTTGTAGTTACATTATTTCAATAGATGATGGATAGAGAAGAAGAATATAATACCATGTTAGTAGTATTTGCTAATAAATTATCATTATGGGGGAATGAAGAGTCTCTAGTGCCCTAAAAATTATTTTCATAAGGAATTCACACTTGATCTAAATTTTGGACATATGATGTCTTATAGAAATCTTCATAATGTGATTTTTGAATTATCATTATGGTACATTTTCAATGGGGTGCTATGAAATTAAAAAGAAGAGAAAAAATGAATGACATAGAAATACACATTCACTTGTAAAATTATTGTTTTTCATAATAATATATATTTCATATTAAAATTGTCAATACAACATATAGATGAGACAGGAAGATTAAAAACTGTATTTTTCTTTCAATTTTTTATAACAATGTTTTCTTCTGAAAAAATTATAAATTTTAATAGTTCCCCACTAAATCTAAAACAACAAAATTGAAATATAATATGACAAGATTTTATTATGCGATCAAAACTTGAAACGATTTTTAATAAAGTGAAAAATATATAAAATAAAAATATGTAAAACATGGGGGAATATTGAATATGTAAACTCTCATTTACTCGTTAACATAATTTACCAAGTTCCGACAACAAAAGAAAATTTTCTCCCTTCCTAGGCCCATCAAAAAGATGAAATTGATACATGGATAACAACTCTGTCATGTCAGACTTTAGTCTTGCAAAAAAAATTCATCAAGGTATACAGAAACCGAAACCCCTAAGAATGTAACATATATAAAATATAATAATAATAGTCAATGAATAATCATAGCATTAATAATTAATTTCATTAACTAAAGGTAGTTGTAACACACCTAACCCCTAAGTACCCTTTTTAGGGATGGGGCATACAAATTTTTCATACTCAAATCATCTTGAATAATCTCTCTGAGATGATTCATCTTCTTCTACTCGCTCGTAGATTTCTAACGAATGTTACTAGAATCTAATACGAAATTTGGTTTATAAGTTATAGCTTCATGAAGTCCTTCGAGTGTTCATTGGTTCAGGGCCACATGGAAACCATGTCAATCCATATCCTTCATACCATTCCCAGGTTCCTACCTCTTGCAGGGATGGTCCATCCACTGTTCGAACCAAGAGCAAGACTTAATCCTCATTTAACACACAACTAAAGGAGAATTCAACATTTGGCGCTTTGGTACTAAACATACCTTTTATTTCCTACACACATGTCCTTTGAAGTCTCAAAATTATGAAGGATCCCAAAATATTGCCACCTAGATGCAACCTTCGATCCCTTCACACTTCCCATGATTCTACATCCCAAATCCCCAGAATCCCAAAATATTTAACATTCGAAGATTCCACTCTCACATGGGGTGACGTACTAGATGCGATGAGGAACACATGTATGTAATGAATCGTCCTACCGCCTCATGGACCAAACATGTAATTTCTAGAGATGACACGCCACAAGGTAGAAAGGACATGTGTCCCCTCTAGTGGGTGACATGTGTCATGTATTAATGGGCACATAGGTTCAATGAAAAATCCATGTCCAAGTGGCATTTGGCATGCTAAACTTAGGTCCACGTTACCCTAGTTGACGTCAACATACCAAGTCACCTCAAACTAATCACCTTCCAATTGCTTCGCTCTTATGGTCACGGTGTGTCCATGTAACCCCTATATTATAGCCTTAGTTACTTCGTAACTTCTCTATTAGGGAATTCGTGGTGTGTCTCCCTCCTTTCTCCTAAAGTGGTCAATGCCAGGCTAACCTTGGCATAAATCCAACGGTGATGCTATATCCAAAAGGATTCCTAGATCTACGGTTCTCATTTTCTTCACAGCTTCAACCTTCATGGATTTCATCTTCATGGCCTCTCCATTACCACGAAGTAGGACATCTCTAAAGTACCATACATGCTTCCCTCCTCTGTAGGATCAGATGGTTAAGAGGGTTTCTTAATGACCTCCTCAAATCCATGGCTCTCATTACTTCGTGACTTCGAAATCTAGGGAGCTTGATGTTATATCATCCCCATTCAAACATAGTGGGACTTTCCCAAAGTTACCTCGTTGTCGATCCAACGGCCAAGGGGGCTTCTGTAGTATTAAATATATTAAATAGAATGCAGAAAAAAAATATTTTAGCTAGAAATGGTATAGAAACAATGATATAACCATAACAATACCAGAATAATGCCATAACAATACTAGAATAATACCAAAATAATACCATAACAATACCAGGATAACACCAAAATGAGAAATTTGATTATCGATAGCCATGCTCACTTGACTCTTTGAGGGGAAACCTCTAGCAGAGCAGATCTCTATTACAATAATATCCAAGAAAATATTTCTCATACCCCCTACTTCTATTTATACTAAATATATCTATTCATAAGAACAATCTAGAGGAAGAACCTTCTAGAAGTGGAAGATTATATTAGGTCTTCTTACATTTGCCTTATTCTTATTTATCGATAGGCCTTATTAATAGTGGCCTTTATTACATGGTATTATATCATTCTACCTACGTGAGGGGTTAGGGAGGTTAGGTCCCTAACATGCCCTCCCCCTTGAAGAACAACCTTGTCCTCAAGGCTTCATATGAGGGAATTGTTGCAGAATGGTAGTCATCTCCCTAGTGGCATATTCTAGAGGGGTATCTTTCCATTGGACTAACACTTCCTGGATAGTGCGTTTATGGAGACGACACTCTCGCTGGGCCAAGACTTCTTGTGCCTGCAACCATATGGAACCTTCTTTATCCAACTTAGGGAGACAAGTTTGAGTTTGTCACTTAGTTCCAGCCACCTTCTTTAACCATGAAACATGAAAAATAAGATGGAGTTTTGACTGACTGGGTAGAGATAACTTATACAACACCGATCCCACATGCTTGAGCACTATATAAGGACCATAAAATTTGGGCGCAACTTTCTGACAGTTTTGAACTTTGAGTGAAGTCTTCTTGTAAGGATGTAATCGAAGAATTACCTAATCCCCTTCAACAAAATCATGTTCATAATTACCTTGACTGACTTGTTGCTTCATGCAATTTTGAGCCATGACCAAATTGTCTTTGAGGGAACAAAGAATAGCCTCACAGACTATAAGATTTGTGTCAACCTGTTGAACCTTCAAGACCCTTGGCATATAGGATAGAACTGATGGAAGCTTTTGGCGATAGACTGCTTCAAAAGGAATCATGCGAGTAGTTGTATGGTAAGAGGTGTTGTACCACCATCCAGCTAGGGGTGACCATTGAGCCCACCTATTTTTCCATGCAGATGAAAAACACCTCAAATATGTTTCCAAACACTTGTTGACAACTTGAGTATGGCCATTCATCTAGGGGTGATAAGCAGTACTGGGATGTAATTGGGTGCCATGTAGCTTGAACAATTCTTGACAATTTTTTTGGTGAAAGTGGGGTCTCTCTTAGAGACAATAGAATTAGGCATGCCACGAAGATTGGAGATATTATCCATGAATATTTGATCCACTATGGAGGCTGTGAATTAGTGTTGAATAGCACAAAAATGAGCATATTTGAAGAGATGGTCGACAACCACCATGATGAATGACTTATTTCTTGATTTATGTAATCCTATAATGAATTCCATAGAAATATCTCACCAAATAGTAGGGAAAATCAAAATCAGTTGGAGTGTGCCTAGAGATTTGACATTTATCTGTTGTGTCTTTTACATACCTCACATTCAACAACAAAGGTGCGAATGTCCTATTTCATACCGTCCCATAAAAAATAATATTTGACCTATTCATAGGTTTTGGTAAATCCTGAATGCTCCACTATGGCTAAGGAATCAAGTTTAGAATGCACTATGGATTTAAGTTGGGATTGCTTACATAAATATAAATGGACTTTGTAGCGAAGCTCTTAATTATTCCAAGAGTACACTGGAGAAACTGAATAATTTTGTTGCAATTGGTGAAACAGGCTAGAAATTTTGCGATCCTGCAACCATTCCCGACAAAACTATTGGAGTCAATATAGTACAATGAAGGAGACGGAGAAAAGTGACCTAGATTATTCATATTTCTAGGAAAGAGCATCGACTACTACATTTTCCTTTCCCTTCTTATAAATTATCTTATAATAATATCCAAATAGCTTGGTCACCCATTTTTGTTTCGCTGGGGATGAAATTTGTTGTTCCAGGAAATACTTGATACTATGATGATTAGTTTTGATTTGGAATCGTTGACCCAATAAGTAAGGATGCCAAAGATCCACAACATGAAGAATAGATAACATTTTCTTTTCATAAATGAATTGTCCCAAATGTCGTTCTGAAATTTGTTTGGTAGTGAAGGTTGTTGTGTACTTTAATTGTCTAAATAAATAGATAATTAAGGTGTTCAATATGAATTGTCAAACCCAAGGAAGTTTTGTTATTGTAAGATAATTCTACATAGTCTATGCTGGATTATGAAAGAAAACACTAATCAAATTGCAGTAAGGTAAATTAACACTAAAAGAAACATAATTGAAAGGTTGAACACTAACACATGTTGTTGACACAGCTGGAGTTCGAATCTATTGTTGCAGAATTGAAGTCACACTTGCATAATTTAAATCGCACTTGAATAATTGAAATCTAATTTCCAGGAGTAGAATTTGATGAGTGTATAAGAATCGGGGATTATCTAATCTATTCTAATTTTCTATATTACTCTTGCAGAAGGAAGTTCTGTGCTAATTGTTGAAAGTAAGTCTACTTAATTGATAAAGGGAATTCACACTTCTATTTACTTTTGCTTGAGAAAAAAGATTTAATCTAATGCAGAAAAGGAATTAAATTTCAAAGCAATTCTCCAGTAGTATACAATAATTGATTCTAACTCTCATGACACACACTGATGCGCATCGACAGAAAGGGACTGAACTGTAAGAACAAATTTATTCTTGAAATGCATAAATAGATAAATCACACCACTTAAAATAATCAAAGCAGTTAATCTAAAGCTCACAACAGAGGGGAGTCTTTGAGGAAGGTGGGCCCTTTCATTCTCACTGAATCCACTTGAAAAGACTACAGTAGGTTGGAGAAACTCAAATCACTTCTTTATTAAATCGCGAGAATGTTTTAGATACAAAAATGCTTCACTTCACTCTCTATTCCACGGATAATCTCCACCCCCCAAATGGTTACAAATCTCTATTATTTAAGGAAAGATACATTCAGTTGAAACAGACTTAGAACAACCTTGAGAATCAGAGATTCTCAAGCCATTCATATGATAGAAAAGATTTTTCATCATCACAAAATATGGAAATGATATTGATCACCATCTCGAGCCGAAAATGAGTCAAAACATGTAACATCGTTGAGGATCGATCTCCATAATATGGAATTGAATGAGATACCATCTTCCAGGATCAGTGGGAATCTATTGCAGCAGGTGTAACAACTTCCAAGAAAGGTGTGCAATTGTTGTAGTCATGTAACAACATGCAGAAATGTCGCACAACTATTAACAACTTCCAAGAAAGGTGCGCAATTGATGTAGTCTTGTAACAACATGCATAACTAGTGCACAGTTGTAATAGCTAGTGTAACAACAACGATCTTTCTTCAAGACTTGGGTGTTTTTCTTTAATCCATACATTTTGATCATTAGTTGAACATTCATGGGTAAAATATGAGAAACGCTACCAATCAAACATGTTAAGTAAATAATAATACAAAATCAAGATCAATGTTTCATACCTTGGGAAAAGGTCTTAGGAAATGTTATATTAGGAATTTTATCATAGAAATGATAAGGTTGAATGAGCAAGATATATAGTGAAAAAAGAACATTTATGGGTCCTAACATCCCCCCAAACTGAAGACATTGCATGTCCTCTTGCAATCCACATTCAAGCCTTACTCTGAATCTGAGTTAGGGAAGTGACGCTTCTAGTGCAAATTGATAAGACAAATTGCTAAGTACCAGTACGGGAAAAAGAAATCAAATCACCTGTGTGTACCCCAACATCTTTTGTTTCAAAAATTTGTCTGTGTTTATTTGTATTCAAGAACATAATCAGTTTGAGTTTCTTGAGTTGTAACTTGTAAGTGTAATAGAGGTTCTTGTGTAAAAGTTGTTTGTAAACCAACAAAAAATCTATTACCTTTAGATATCTTCTGCCTTACTGGTTCTTGTGGAGCAGTAAAGTGATATTATGTCTTGACTGAGAAATTGGTCAGTTCTTTAGTATGACCAATGACTGTTACTTTCACTATTTTATACCCTTCCTTAAGGTAAATATTACCACATTCATATCACATGTGATATCTATTTTCATTCATAACAATTGTTGCCTGTGCTAATATATCCAAAGTTGACTCCTCTGAGTTTTTATGTCGAGCAACCTGCAATTCCTTCTTTAGGGATTCCAACTCTTCTTTGAGGCTATCATTTTCCTTCATGAGTTCAGTAATCTTGGAATTTTATGTACCCTTTATCTTCTTCTCAATTTGAGAAAACAACTGAGCAAGTGGTACATCATCATTATCCTCATTATTTTGTGTAACTGGTTCTTGTGTGGCAGATACACTGATGATAGTTGGTTCTTGTGTAACAACTAATTCTCACATAACTAGTTCTTGTGGGACAATCTCTTCCTAGGTAGTTGGTTCTTGTGTAACAACTAAGTCCCGGGAAGAGGCCGGTTCTTGTGTCACAATCATGTTGTTGGAAGGGATTGGTTCTTGTGTAGAAGTCACTTCTTGAACAACGGGGGATAATGGATGAGGAAGGGGTATTTCCTGTTCCATATTCTTCCATCCAACTACTGCTGCAGTAGACCTCGCTGACCTAGTTTTCCTCCTAAGTAAGGTAGAGACAAAATAAAGGGTGTTCCTTTTCTTTTCTTCAGAAGAAGGAGGTCCTTCTTCAACAACCGGACAAGGAGAAAAATCTTCAATGCGAGGGTGTTCTCCTATAATATGTACTTTGTCACTCGATGAATTATGCACATAATCATCAAGAGGAGTCGATGATTCTTCTCCAATTCATTTACATTCATCTTGAATTCACAAAATGGTTTCTTGAAATTTCTTTCCCAAGGTAAAATATTGTATACCTGTCTCCATATAATCAATTTACGGCTCACTCACATTTATATCATTTATGTCAAAATCTGGCAGGGTCTGAGCATCAGCAAAATTAGGACACTCTGTCTCAATGATAGGAGGGTTTTGAGTTGCTTCAGGTTCAATAGGAAATGAAGTCGACGTGATGGAATTTATAGTGGGGGATTCAAAAGTTGTTGCAGCTGAGGGCTGAGGCTCATGACTTGGTCTAGGGATTGGGTTTTCAACTACTGGATCAATAATAACTACAGGCATAGGGTTTAGCTATTCTAGTTCAGCCATAACAACAGGAACATGATTTGGTTGTTCTTCCTCTCCCGGTAATGGGTCATTAGGAATTCCCATTCCTCTACGAATCAACAACCCTATCAATCCATGATTGGAAATACAATTCTTGGGATTCTTTTATTTCTTGACAAAGTGAGCCGTATTGTGCAAGGAATGAAGAAGGTAATAAGGGATGTTTATTATCTTATGATGTCTTAAATGTGACAGTAGGATAAAATAAAAAAAATAAACTACTTGATATTTTCCCTCACATGTAATGTACCTTTTTACAAGTTCTGATACTTTTCCCCATGGAATTGGTAAGGAACTTACATCTACACCTATACCCTTGGTCTGAACTTGCTCATCGTCCATGATAAAACCCTGTTGTGTGTCAGGAAGATTCACTTATCTTCTAAACCACCTTTCTCCTGTGGTCGGAAACCCTGTCACAATAGCCCCAATTTATTCTGTCACTAGAATCCTCACCCTCTGCACCATTGAATACCCTTCTCTGATATTTTGACTGAAATCCAACACTTGTGATTCATTAAGCCCCTGCAGCTTCTCAAAATAAGAAATCCATCCAGCCTGCAAAAATTTTTGGTAAACATCTGGGTGTAGCAGCAATGCATCCATATTTTCCTGTTCATACCTCACATATGATTCTCCCATGACAACGTTTTAGAGTCTAAATAGTCACAAAGGAGGAGAAACCAACACCTAAACCAGAGACACAACAAGTTCGAATGAGGATTGCATAAATAACATAGTGTCTCAGGGAAAAATAAGTGTGGTTGAAAGGTGGCGGAGGTGAATATAAAATGGGATTTTAATGTTATGACGACGTAGATTTTCTTTCCCCCCAACTAATATGATTGGATCATGGCTCAAGGAATTTAGGACAACTGACATGGAAGCATTTAAGATTGCTTCCATATCTACATCACTTTGACACATAGGATCAGTAACATACCTCATAACTTACCGCATGAACCAATATGTCGGAATAAATGCACTATCCAACCACCATTTGATCCGTGGGGAATAACTGTAATGATGATGGATGGCTCTGGAACATGAGAAATGATGATATGATAAGTGGAGCATGGCTAGAGTCCTTTCATTAGTTGACCAGCTGTAAATCTCCGGATGTGGAGTCAAGTAATGATGAAGAGGCATTTTCTGATAGAGAGAGCATTAATTGGAAATAAAAAATTCTTCCAATTTTGTGTGGGCGAATGAAGTAATTTGGAAAATGGTGGAAATATTCATAAAAATAGCGGAAATGACAAAAACAACATTGTTTCAGCATAGAAAGATAGCAGAGTGGGAAATATTGATGGAGTATTAGCATGGAAAAATGGCAGAAATGCGAAAAATGGGTGAAGCAGCATGTAAAATAGTGAAAAGGAATAACAACGGTAGGTGTATCAGGATGTATTTTGACCAAAATGGTGGAATTAGGTGTAGAAACATGTAAATCGGCCAAATTTTCATAAAAGAGTGTAACAACATGTAAAGTGACCATTTTTTTCGGAAAGAGGTGTAACAACATGTAACCTAGCCGAACACAGAATCCCTTCAAACTTCCAAAAACTAATCCTTCGGCTCCCTTCGCTTTAATATAATTTGTTGTTCATCATTCCATATGCACACAAGTAACTGCCTAATACCCTTCCAGTATGAATTTATTAGAATAGAAAAGAAACATACAAATTTAAAAAGATGAAATACTTTAAGAAAAAACAGAAAAATTCAAATTCACACAGTTTACTTATATACAAGGTTTTATTGAAAAGCAAAAAGTTCTAAGGTTTAGAAGGGGAAGGAGCAAGCTCCATGCCCTTTAAAAATTGATAATCTATGTCATTTGTACATCTAGATTTAAATTCTTCCTTGGAAAGTGGACGTTGATACAAGCGTAAGCGATGACCATTTGCAAGTAACTATGTATTGGATCCATCAATAGTGATCAACCTAATTGTCCCATTGGGAAAAACAATGTCTACCTCGTAAGGTCCCAACCATCTTGTATGCAGCTTACCCTTAAATTATTTAAAGTGTGAATCATACAACAGAGCCCAATCTCCCTTTTTGAATAACTTCTTCTTGATGAATCAATCATGCCACTTGGTTCTTTATTGTTGAATCATTGTGGTTTGATGAATAGCGTCCAAATGCTTCTCATCCAGATCATTTAGCTACTGCAGTCTGGCCTTCTATGCCACAGTCAAGTCTAGATTGATTGTTGATGCAGTTCTTAGGGTTTGGATCTCGAACTCAATGGGAAAAACAAGGCTCTTCCCATATACCAGTTCATAAGTAGAAAAAACAGTTGTGTTCCTCCAAGTTGTTCGATAAGCCCATAGAGCTTCATGCAATCTATCAAACCAATCCCTACGATGTTTCCTCATTGTTTTAGTAACAATGTCTTCTATTAGTTTATTTTTACTTTCCACCTACCCATTACCTTGGGGATGGTATGGAGAAGTTGTTCTATGCAAAACATGATATTTACTAAGTAGGTCTTCAAACTTACATGATGTGAAAGGTGGTCCCCCATTAGTCACTAACTCTCTGAGAAATCCAAACCTAACAAAGATATTTTTGAACAAAAATGATAAGAGAACTTTTTCTAAGGCCCTGATGAGTGCTTTTGCCTCTACCCACTTGGTCATGTAATCTGTGCAAACCAATATATAGACTTTCTGATTAGAAGGTGGGTTAATGGGCCCTACAAAATCTATGTCCCATATCTCAAAAGGCTTTAACACCAATTGAGGCTGGAGAGGCATCTTATCCCTATTATTTGGCTGACCCATTCATTGGAAACTATCACGGTCTTGGACATACTTCTTTACATTTTGAAATATTGTGGGCCAAAAATATCCCATCCTCAAAATTTTATGCCCAGTCCTTTTATCAAAAAAATGACCCCCACAAGGGCCATCATGGAAAGCATTAAATAGATCATAAACTTCTTCATCTCTCACACATCTCCTGATTTCTTTATCTAGGTCTGTGTAGAAAAGATACCCCCCTATCCAACTATACCGAGCACTCTTCTGAATAATCCTCCTTCTTTATCGAGGAAATAGATGTGGAGGTACCTTCCCTACAACCAAATAATTAGCAATGACTTCATACCAAGGTGAATGAGCAGATACTGCAAACAAATGTTGATCTGGAAAGGAATCATCTACAGGTGAATTATCATCATTTATATTCAATCTTAAGAGAAAATCAACAACCACATTTTCTTTTCCTAGTCTATCTAATAGAGTGATGTCAAATTCTTGTAGTAATAACAACCATCTTGTTAATCGGTCATTAGTAATAGGTTTATTCATCAAATATTTAATTGTTGAATGATCAGTATGAATAAAAGTAGAATAACCAGTGATATAATTCCTAAATTTATTGACAACATAAACTACTGCCAAGAATTTGTTTTCTGTAACTATATAATTTAACTCAGTAGGAGCCATGTTCTTCCTGATATAGTAGATAGCATAGGGATATTTGTCCTCCTGTTTCCCTAGCACTACACCAGTTGCAGTGTCTGAGGCATCTGAAGAAATGTGAAATGGCAGAGCCCAATTGGGCCTTTTGAAAATGGGAGCTGTGGACAATTTCTGTTTCATATCTGTAAAGGACAATTCGCAATTGTCAGTCCAACTAAAGTTAACATCTTTTGTTAATAGAAAAAATAAGGGAGAGGAAATGTTGGTATTTTTTTTAATGAATCTCTTGTAATATCCAGCATGCCCTAAAAATCTTATTACCTCTTTCTGAGTTGATGGAGTTGGAATGTCCAAAATAACCTGGATTTTGGCTGGGTCCATCTGAATTCCAGAAATGAAGTGTCCCAGCACCACACCTTCGCTCATCATCATATGAAACTTTTTTGTACTTAGAGAAAAATGCGACTGTATACATATTTTTAGTACTTTTTCCAGATTGGCTAAAGCTTCATCGAAATCAGTACCATAAGGTGTAAAGTCATCCATGAATATTTCCATACAATCATTCACCATATCAGAGAAAATACCAATTACATCTCTCTGGAAAGTGGTTGGTGCATTACGCAAGCCAAATGGGAGAATCCTATAGGAAAATCTACTCCAAGGGCTGGTAAAGGTGGTATTATCTTGGTCCTGTGGAGAAATTTTTATTTGGTTATAGCCACTAAATTGATCTAGGAAAGAGAAAAGATTTTTCCCAGATAGGTTGTCTAGAACTTGATCAATAAATAGCAGAGGGAAATGATCCTTCTATGTGGCCTTATTCAGGACTCTCTACTCCACACACACTCTCAATTTACCATTATTTTTAGGCATAATAACCAAGGGTGAAACCCACTTGTTGTTTGATATAGGCTACATGAATCCTGCATTAAGAAGTTTCTAGAGTTCTTCCTTAACAATATCTTTAATATTAGGGTTCATCCTCATTTGGGGTTGAAAAATGGGTTGACATTCTTCCTTAATGTATATATGTTGGGTGCATAGTTTAGAGGAAATTCCTTTCATATCCATGTAATCCCAGGAAAATGCCTCTTTATGTTCAATCAATAACTTCATCAAACATCCAGTTCCAGTAGAAGATCAATCAATATTGATGTTAAGGGTTTTTCCAGGTTTGATTTTTACAATGATTCTCTTAGAACCGACTTTAGGAAATAATTCAACTGTGTCAGAATCTACTGTTATAGTTGAATTGACTTGATTTACAACAGTTTTAGAGAACATCTCTGGGCTCACTCCTTCTTGGGTAGTAGGGTCAAAGATTCTACTCAATTGGTGATACGTATTTTGTGTAACAACAGAGGGGTTACTAATAAATCTATTGATTAGATCATCCTCTATATCGTCTTTGAAACTCAGGACTTTTCCTATGGTTAGCATAGGGAGAGCACTTTCATCCTCAATGTCCATCCATAAAGAATTTTTTCGTTCCACACTGGGTGTAGCATGAGGAGAAAGGGTAAGTTTCTTGGTATCATAACTATCAGAGATGGTCATTGAACTAGATATACAACTAATGAAAGCATTATTTGTAGCTAACCATGGTATTCCTAGAATTAGAGGATGAACCCCCAGATGATTTTTAGGTTGAAATATGACAAAATGAGAAGGACACTCCCATGAATCCACTGAACTAGATCATTGATTACTCCTTCTAGTTTAATATTAGAATGATCAGCTAAATCTAAAACAATAGGAGTAGGTCAGACTTGCTTTTTGAGTTGCAACAATTGTGTCATCTCTAAATGTTAATTGCTGCCCCTAAATCAACTAACACATCGGGAATAAATGTCTACCCAATTTTGACAGTAACTGTAGGGTTTCCTGGGTCGCCATATTTAATAGGTGGGGTTTTTCCTAACATCAGTTCAGAAAATTCTCCCACTACTAGTACTGTGAGGGGGTCCCTAGGTTTCCTTCCAGGATTTTTGATATAGAGGTCTCTCACAGTCTTTGCATAAATAGGGACATCCTTAATCACTTTCAATAGTGGAATTTTAACATGCAGATTTTGCAACTCTCCTAAGAGATTGAACGATGGTAATTCCACAATTTTGGTAATTTCCAATCTTTCATGGAATGGGGGTTCTACTAATTCTATGATAGGATTTTCAATCTCCTATATATCAGCAGATGTTTTTTCCCTAGATTCCTTATCTGATTCTAAAGATGGAGCATCTTCAATTATTGCCTCGACTATTTTCCTTGATCTTAATTTTATCTCATCGCAAGGCATAGGGGTAATAGACAGAGTTGGCACATTGTGTATAGCAATATTTTGAGTGACCTTATTATTTGGATTTGGGTTAGGTTGCATAGGCATTTGAGTCTGTAAGGGAGGATTGTTTTGTTGGGCATTGGGAGCTAACTGCATCTGTTGTTGTTGGTACTGGGATTGGTACTATTGTTGATAGGGGTTCTGTTGGTGAGGTTTTTGATAAGTAAGTTGTTTTTGAGGGCCTCTCTGATATCGATTCCAATGCCCAGGATGATTTTTTTGTTAGGGCATAGGTACCCATGCATTGGGATACTGATAAGGAGGTGGCATCTGATTTGGAGGGGGGGATCCATCTAGCCATATTGAAGCTGATTGTTCACATTATTCTAATAATTACATGTTGTAGGAGAGAATTGAGATTTTGTACCTTGACCTCGTGGTTGCCATTGTCTTCTCTATGTTATTATATAGACAACCTTTGTTTCCTCATTAGTCATCCACATTGATGATTTTACACTTGCTGGGGAGGGACATTGGTCAGTAGCATGATCTAATTCACAAATAAGACATACCTGGACATTTTTCAGTGGGCACTCCCTCAGTGGATGCTTGTTTCTGCATTTCAGACAGAAAATGGACAATGCTAGATATGATTCTACTTGTTTTTGTTTGACTTGCAGAGTGTCAATTTGTGAAGAAAAAGAGTTAATCATTTCTGTTTTGAAATATTCTAAAAAATTACCTATTTCTGCTCTTGTTTCCCCTCCATTGGATGATTTCTATACCCTTGAAAAAGCAGTATCCCTGGTAGCTGAATTATTCCTTATAGATCCTAGAGAGCATCTCTTACAAAGATTTACAATGTCTTCATAGGATTCCTTAGATATATCTCCCTTGCCAAGCATATTCATCATATCTTAACAATCATCTCTTACTCCTTTTAGAAAAATATTTTCCAGAATGTCCTTAGTCAAATCCAGATGTCCCGACCTTTGTAGATTATACTAGAGTCATTCCACAAAACATTCAAGGGTCTCTTCTTCCTTCTGAGACATCTTGAACAATACCTCTCTTCGTTACCTCATTCGGCAATAGTCTTAGTACTTTTTCAGGAAATGCTGCCTCATTTGTCCCCATGTTGAAATATTCTCTCCTTCAAGGCTCATGAACAATATTAACGCGTTACCCTTCAATGTACCTGAAAACAATTTAAGCTTATGCACAGTGGTAGTGTAGTCATAGCTTCTACACAGAATATCAAATTCAAATAGAAATTCATATGGATCCTCAGTAGATAATCCATGGAAATTTGGCAGGGCTGAGAGAGGTATGTTCTTCATAGGAGCTATCCCCCATGTGGGAATATTAGTAATAGGAAATACTAAGGTAGAGATAGTATTTTCATCATTTACCTAATCTTCATTGTTCACTGGATCCTCATGGTAGATATCTTCTTCATTATCTCCTTGATTTTCCATACCTTCTCTTTCTCTCCTTAAACAATCAATATAGAAAGTGTCCCACTCCTCTTTAGTGACTATCTGTTCGTTGTTCTGAAAAATATCTTCAACTTCTTCTGGATTTTCCCTGTTCCGAGCTACACTTGCTTGATCTTAAATATTCTCCAGTGTTGCGTGTTGAATTGTTGGTGAAAAATATTTAGCTTGAGCTTCAACCCCTGATGAAAATGATGTTTCAAAATGGGGTAGTTCTGATGACTGAGGAATATGTCTTCTTGGATGATTTGAAGGGAGAAAGATAGATCTTGAAGAAGAATCTGCTCTAGCTATAATATAATAAAAAAAGTTTGGTGATCCATATTTCATGAGCAGAATGAAATGAATACAGATTATTAACAGGTGAACTTACCCAAACGGGGCCCACATGACTTTTGGCACTTCATCTCCTAGGGTTAGTTTTTTGGATGTCTAGGGGTTTTGGCATTCCGGTTTATTGTAAAAAGGCCTTCAGAGCCTCATTGTAATCATATTCTTGTGAATTCACACCGCCATCACATCTCTTCTCAAAGATAAGCCGCCACCATTCCAGCAAGCTTGTTTCTGCTGCATTTTACAGTTTCTACTTATTTCGTTATTAAATAGAAAACTAGTTTTATTGTATCTCTGTTATTTTGTGTTAAGCACCTATTAATAATATGTATTCATTTTGTTCTGATTAACAGAAAATAATAGAGATACAGTAAAACTGGTTTTTTATTCAATAACGAAATAAGCTGAAACTGTAAAATGTAGCAGAAACAAGCTTGTTGGAATGGTGGTGGCTTATCTCTGAGAAGAGATGTGACGGCAGCGCACATTCATAAGAAGATGATTACAATGAGGCTCTGGAGGCCTTTTTAAAATAAACTAGAATTCCAAAAACCATAGACATCCAAAAACCAAACCCTAGGAGATGAAGCGCCAAAAGTCATGTGGGCCCCGTTTGGGTAAGTTGGTGCATCAACTTCCCGTGGTCGTAACGTTTGCATACAGTCTTTGTTTTAGGCGTATGATAGCTCGTTGGAAAGGTATCATTGAGAAGATTCATTTTTGGGGATCAATTATTCTTTTCGATATCATTGAGAACCTTGATATTGAAAAACCTTCATTTAGGCCCTCAAAATGGACTTGGAAGTTAAAACCTGCTAAAAATAGTAAATTGCCAAAATTGTCAGAAAACTCTTTTGAGCCAGTCGAAAAAGGTGGGTGGCCACTGATATCCACCTGGATCAATCCTCCCTCCCTAGGAGGCAATGGTCTCCATTGCGTTGAGTTCCCGGGGGAGAGGGAAAATCATTTGCTGAATCTGCATCTTGGTGAGCTGCTTGCCTTGTTGGAGACGTCGCGCTGCTCAATTTGCGGAAGTCTATCACAAACCTGTTGAGGCTGAGCCTATTCAACAAGTCGGGATACATGAGAGGACGATGTGCAAAAGGACTCTTTATGCTTTGTTGCAACCTTTCCGACCTTCTTCATTTGGATAGAAGGTGCTTGGGGCGAAGCTATAGTGGTTGCAATGTCCTTCTGTTCCCCTTTTGAATACATTGTGAAGAAGCTAAATTTTGCAGTATGAGAGACTACCTTGCGACACTTTTTAGGTGGAATGGTAGTCGGGACTACCTCTGGTATTCTGTAGAGATGACCTCCCAAAGTAACAATGACACTGCGAGGTCAAGACTCATAAACATCATGACACTTCCACATATATGGTTGGCCCAAGAGAACATCATAGACATCCAGTGGGGAAACATCACATAATACCTCATCCTTGAAGGGATGGATGGCATATGACAATCGACACTGCTGGATGACACAAATATATTGTCCTTAGTGAAGACACCCGATGTTTTATGGTTGTGGGTGTGGTGTAGTCGACAATCCCAACTATTTGATGACATCTGCTGAGATGAGGTTCTTATGGCTTCCAATATAAACAATAAAATGTAGTGGGGTCCCCTTCACCCACATCTATGAATGAAAAAGGTGCTCCCCCTCTTCAGGATATGTTGGCTCTTTTGGTTGAATTGTTGCAGTTGTGACAATAGCAGTGGGGTCTGCGTCAATGATCTGTCCTTTAACAGTATTTTCAGAATCAGATTTTGAATTAGGGTTTGGATCGTTGTCTTTGATCTCAGCCACCAATGATTTTTTTGAGCGACATTCATCGATGTTGTGCCAGGGGATTTTTTGGAAATTGCACCATTTTTCAGTGTCCTTCTTTGTCTTCCCACGACCCTTCTTTTCCTGTGTCTTGGACTAGTTTTCATGAGACTGTTTGTTAGGGTCGTCTTTGTCATACTTCGGTTGTTGTGGATTTGCAGACCCAAACTCCCATTTTTTCTGGTGCTTAAATTTCTGCTAGTTTTTAACAGCATATCAATAAGCAGCACCGAGTGATGAGATGTCCAGAAAATCCATTTCAGTATGAATGTATCTATGTAGAGCCCCACGGTATTTCAGAACCAAATGTCGCTCGGAGTCTTTGATACCCAGCTTGGTGTGCAAAGTATGGAAGGTATTGGTGAACTGTGGAACTGCTTGGCCCCTCTTTTTCCATTGTGTGGTCCATCTCATGTACTAGTCCTCATAGTTTCCAACAGGGCAATACTATTCCTTTACCGCATCCGCAAAAATATCCCAAGTGGGATCGGCCCCGTATATTTCGGACTCCTATGTGGAAATTTGCTCCGAGTAAGTTTCCCACCAATTTTTGACATGAGGGAGAGTTTTAAGGAGTGTGAAGTTGATCTTTTATTTTTTGGAAAAATTGTGAACAGATAAATAACCTTCTAGCAGAGTTAACCATTTTTCTAGGGCTTCTGCATCTATCTGTCCTTCAAATACAGGAATATCAAAATTAACTTGTACCTTGAAAGGCGAGGTGCCTCCAAAGTGGTCTCTTGATGAATATGTGCCTGTTGTTATCGGTAGGCATTAAAGGATGTGGGAAAAATTCTCCATCATTTCTTCCCTCTGTTGCGTGAGAGATTGCTCAAGGAATAGATTGATAGGATGGTCTGCTCCGTCGTTTTTCTTTTCTTCTTCCATTGAGGATTTCTTGGGTGTGTGAGAGAGATTTCCTTCAAGAGAGACAAGATCGAGACCCAACTTGCTATACTTAGACATCGTCGGGGACATGCATTGAAAAAATGATCAAGAGCAGCCTACTCTGATACCACTAATCCGGATTATCTTCTTGCGAATGCGAGTAGCTATCACATCTCTTCTCAGAGATAATCTACCACCATTTTATCGAGTCTTTCACTCTGTATTTTACAGTCTCTGTACATTTATTTCATTAATAGAAATCGTGTATCACTGTATATCTGTGTTTATGGTTGCATCTCTGATATATTTCTGTTATATTATTGAATATCTACGATATCTCTGTTCATTTCATTATTATATCTCTTCTCGCATTTCATGCCGAAAATAATCTGGATCAGTTGGCCTTCCCAGTGCAGGACTCCTTCCACCACGTTCTATGGCACCTGTAGGGTTAGTAGTTATGGGGATATGTCCTCTTATTCCTCGATTCATGCATAATACTGATTCCTAAGAAAAGAAAACCAATGTGCTTACAATAATCTATAATTATCTTCCGCGACAATAGCGCCAAAATGTTGTGCACTTTAACTGTCTAAATAAATAGATAATTAAGGTGTTCAATATGAATTGTCAAACCCAGGGAAGTTTTGTTATTGTAAGATAATTGTGCACTATCTGTGCTAGATTATGAAAGAAAACACTAATCAAATTGCAGTAAGGTAAATTCACACTAAAAGAAACACAATTGAAAAGTTGAACACTAACACACGTTGCTGACACAACTGGAGTTCTAATCTATTGTTTCATAATTGAAGTCATACTTGCATAATTGAAATCACACCTACATAATTAAAATCTAATTTCCACCAGTAGAATTTGATGAGTGTATAAGAATCTTGGATTATCTAATCTATTCTAATTTTCTATATTACTCTTGCAGATGGACGTTTTGTGCTAATTGTTGAAAGGAAGTCTAGTTAATTGTAGAAAGGGAATTCACACTTCTATTTAATTTTGCTTGAAAACAAAGATTTAATCTAATGCAAAAAAGGAATTAGCTTTCAAAGAAATTCTCCAGCAGTATACAACAATTGATTCTAACTCTCATGAGACACATTGATGCGCATCAACAGAAAGGGACTGAACTGTAACAACAAATGTATTCTAGAAATGTATAAATAGATAAATAACACAAATGTAAATAACCAAAGCAGTTAATCTAAAAATCAGAATAGAGGGGAGTCTGTGAGGAAGGTGGGCCCTTTCCTTCTCACTAAATCCACTCGAAAAGACTACAGTAGGTTGGAGAAACTCAAATCACTTCTTAATTAAATTTCCAGAATGTTTCAGATACAAAAATGCTTCACTTCACTTTCTATTCCATGAAAAATCTCCACCCCCCAAATGGCTACAAAGCTCTCTTATTTAAGGACAAAGAAATTTAGTTGAAAAGGACTTAGAATAGCCTTGAGAATTGAATATTCTCAAGTTGTTCATATGATAGAAAAGATCTGTCATCATCACAAAATATAGAAATGATCTTGATCACCAGCTCGAGCCAAATGTGAGCCAAAACATGTAACATCCTTGAGGATCATTCTTTAGGATACATATTTGAATGATATACTAGCTTCCAGGATCAGCAGGAATCTGTTGAAGCAGGTGTAACAGCTTCTAAGAAAGGTGTGCAATTGTTGTATTCATGTAATAGCATGCAGAACTGGTGCATAGTTGTTAACAACTTCCAAGAAAGGTGCATAATTGTTGCAATTGTGTAACAACATTCAGAGTTGGTGCACAATTGTAACGACTGGTGTAACAACAACGATCTTTCTTCAAGACTTGATTGTTTTTCTTTAATCCACACATTTTGATCATTAGTTGAACATTCCTAGGTAAAATATGAGAAACACTACTGATCAAACATGTTAAGTAAATAAGAATAGAAAAGCAAGATCAATGATTCATACTTTGGTAAAAGTTCTTAGCAAATGTTATATTAGGCATTTTAGCATAGACATGATAAGGTTGAATGAGCAAAATATATAGTGAAAAAGGGACATTTAGGGGTCCTAACAAAGGCCAAGTACTTTCTATCCTGCATGAGGAAGACTTTCATTCCTTTCTCGGAAGCATCACATTCCAATACAAATATATTTGTGAAGTCTCAGATTGGTAGGACATGGGTCGAGAAAATAACATATTTTAAGGCTTGGAGGCAATATCTGCATCTGATGTCTAAGTGAAATAATTCTTTTTTAAAGAGGGAAGTGAGAGAAACTACAATATTTCCATAATTCTGAAAAAAATTCCTATAATATCCTGTTAAACCCATAAAAACACGCAAGCTCTTAAGAGTTTTAGGGCGAGGCCAATATTGCATAGATTCAATTTTCTTAGTATCCACTCAGACACCATCCTTGCTGGCAATATGACATAGGGATTCTACTTCTGAGGAACCAAATGGACATTTAGATTGTTTAAGGAAAAGTTGGTTCTTAGAGAGTATATGGAGAACTTGATTAACATGGGAGAGATGGGATGACCAAGTTTTACTATAGATGAGAATATCATCAAAGAAAACTAAGACAAAATGACGGAGAAAAGGATGGAAGACACGATTCTTAATACTTTGGAAAGTATAAGGAGCATTACACAATCGAAAGGGCATTACCAAGAATTCATAATGACCATCATGAGTGTGAAATGCAGTCTTGGGGATGTCTTCTTCTTTCATACTAATATGGTAGTAGATGGAACGTAGATCCAATTTCATGAAGTAATGAGCACCACTCAATTCATGCAAGAGGTCATCAACAAAATAATGGGGAATTTATCTTTGATTGTGAGTTTGTTGAGGGCACAGGAATCATGACACATACATCAAGTAACTTATTTATTGAGTACCATGACCACATGGGAATAATAGGGGCTAGTACTAGGACAAATAATACTGGCTTCTAGTAATTCATGAAATTTTTTCTCAATTTCATTCTTCTAGGAAAAGGGATGATGATAAGAACAAACATTGGGGGGAAGACTGTCTGTGATGAGAGGGATGGAATAATCATGGACGCCACAGGGAGGGGGATGTTCTTTGGGTGTGGTAAAAAACAACTTGGTGGTGGGAGATGATAGATTGGAGGTCAAGATGCAAAGAAGGTGTCTCAACAACATAAATGGAGTGGAGTTGGTATATAATTCATGAATTACGTTTTTTGAGGAGATTTTCCATGTGATGGGAACTGATGATCTCAGGGGACCTTGTTGTGATTCCTTGGAACTTATGTTGTTGTCCCTCTAGTTGGAATTTCATGGTTAAGTCCTTAAAATCATTGATAATGGGGCCTCGAGTATGTAACCATTCGACACCAATAAAAATGTCACAACCACCCATGTCTATAGAAAACATATGGGATTTTAGGTGATATTGACCAATATGGAGTCACACATTTTCACATCGTCCCCCACATTTCATAGAATGACCATTGGTAATCATGATTTGAAAATTATTTGTAATATACCTCAAAAATTGTCTAAAAAAAAATAATTTTTTGTTTGTATCAATATCCTTGAATAGTTCGAGATTCAAGAAAGTAAGATTTCTATTATAAAGCTTGAGTTTGAAAGTTTGCAAGAGTCCTTACTATCCTCGACTGTCATTACCATTCAACTTAAATCCTTCTAATCGACAATAAGTGTTTACTCCTCATTTCAATGTTTATTTAAAGCCCTGTAATTATAATTACTTTCCTATCTGTTTGTACCTATAACCATTACCACAGTCTTAACAACTCAAACGAATTTGGGATTTTATGGCCAAATCCTTATGCATTAGAGCCTATAAATAATCCATTACCATAATTTTACAATACAAATGAATTTGGGGGTTGATGGCCAAGGCCTCATGTGTTAGTCCATACACATAATCATAAGATGAAAATGACCAAACGGACTTAGATAAAACTAGAGTATTAGTCTATACTCCTCTGTGAAAAGATTAAATATAAACAAACCCCTATAGTTTTATTTTAAAATATGTGGATACAGGATAGTGGTTAGGTGAGACCTTTTGGTTAAACTCAGAGTACAAATATTTCATAATCCTTCACCTGTGCCTGTAATCCCATTCGTCTCCACCTATCTGAAACGTAGCATCAACTGTACATTGTATTAACTGCATTCATTGTGAATTTAGGGTTTAAGTCCGATATGCACTTACCCATCCCATTCATTTCCACCTATCCGAGCGTAGTGTCAACTGTACATTGTATTAACTGCATTTACTGTGATTTGTGTTTAAAGATTTCCATGAGTTGCACTAACACCTCTTTGCTCAGTAGCTTATTAAATAGTAGAGGAGGGGTAGTTCTGACATGCACATAATCCTAGCCAGGACATTAAAGGGGGTAGGGTATACGCTATAGTCAAGGCCATCACCTAAACTACTATCCAATATGGACGTGACAAGTCTATCTCACCACCTGATCACTCGTACCCGTAGGCCTTATTTTCCTAGGAAGGAATTAGCTAGGTTAATGGATTCCATTGTGTTTAGGTCCTTCGGAAGTCTAATTCTGTGACTCCAATTTCTTGGTGAAGAGAACAACAGTGGGTTTTTTCTCATAGCGGAGGCGGCGTCACTATCTACCCTACTGGTAAGTTTCTTGTTCCTTCTGTATCTCTAGACCGAGATTTGTGGCCGAGTTTTCCTCCTCTTGCAACCCCATGGGTAATCTACGCATCGTAATGATTATACTCTCTGTAAGTGGTTATTATCTTATTGCCAATACTCCAAGAAGGTTATGGAAGTTCCTCCCCTCTACTAAGAAGTTTTATTTCCACGTAATTATCAGTTCTGGAACTTTCTGAAGGGGCTGGATTCCTCGTTCCTTTGTTTCTTGGTGTTTTCGCAAGTAGATTGTCTCTAGGACATGAAGTTTTCCACTCTGCTTCACTATCCTATATCATTGTTTGGTATTGAGCTTCTGTGGGGTTTTCCCGGATTTCATTCCATAACCTACGTTTATTACGGTGAAGGCATTGCACTGTAATTGCAAAATTTCCTTGTCCATATTAAATGAATATTAGTTGTTTCGTTGGCTCTAAACTCCCATCATGGCTGGTTATACTCTGTTTAGCATATGAATAGGGTTTCCCCAACCTAGCTCCACTCATCTTCCTCAAAGGGCCCCTTTCGCTTATATACCATCCTCACCAATCAACTCGTAATCCCAAGGAGATAGTTCCTAAAAGGACCTTTCCTAAAAGTGTTTTCCAAATCTTGGTTTAAATGGTACTTCTTGGTTCAAAATATTTATACCATATAACTAGTAATTATTTATGGGTTCGGTAATGGCTTACCGTGGTGTGTCGATACCTTAATTCAATCCGTATTACTTAAATTCTTTCTTTGTAAATTTTTAAAGAAATGGACTCCTATATTTAACATTCATGTTAACTGTATCTTCGATCTCTTTATGAATATTTCGTTTAGTATTTTATCTGTATCTTGTCTGTATCTTAGAGTATATTCAATCACTATTTGATGTCTCTGGAAGCGGTGCTGGAACTACTATTATATTTACGAAAGACATAATTTCTTGTATAACTTCTCGCTTGAATTGGATGTTGTAACTAATGATGGGGCCCTATTTTGATTCGAGGGTACCCATCAGTTTAATCAAGCTCGCTCCTCCCCTTTTCGGTTGGTGGATGACCATGGCTAGGAGATGGATCATGCCCATGGAAAAATCTAAGATAACCACAGGTTCTGTCAAGTGATGTATTTCCATTCTGTGGATAATTTCATTCAACTTCTTTCGTATAGTTCTAATATTTCAAT
This sequence comes from Picea engelmannii, assembly GCA_009831015.1. Taxonomy (NCBI): domain Eukaryota; kingdom Viridiplantae; phylum Streptophyta; class Pinopsida; order Pinales; family Pinaceae; genus Picea; species Picea engelmannii. Next base: position 866,065 of record ML777322.1, read on the forward strand.
GGCATATTTAGTTACTAATATTTTATGGATACGAATTTTATAGAGTCCTCATCGGTAAGCAGCTTCAGATATCTGCATCCGTCCTTGGAGATAAAGGTACTCAAGTTCCATGCCCGTAACCCTCACTGTCTCATTCCTTTATTTCTAAAGGAAGGGCATGGTCCCTTTCCAGTCCTTTTATTTATGGTGTAGTTCTATTGCAGTTTCGATATCATTGAATAAGGGTATCTCATCTTGTGATGGCAATTTCTATAGTTGGAAGTAAAATACCATATGGGATGTTCATTTGTTTCAATTCCGAACGAGATAGTAGCGCCATATTGGCTACTTCCTCGAAAGGATTTTGAAAAAGGAAAAAAAATACTCAGCTATTGCCAACTATATGTATATCTTGTTTATAGTTGACTCCAGATCGCCTGATGGTAATTGAATTCAATTTTCACTTATTGTACCTGTGTTAAAGGCTTTCCTTTTGAACTTCTAGGTGATTGTGTTGTTATTTACACAGTTAGGAATTTACTCAGGGGTATGTTTAAGTTTCAGGATGTCCCTTCTTCCTTGGGCCTTTGCGCCTCTCGTGATTAGTTCTGGTAATTAAACTATGTTAATTCGATTCACTCCAATAATTTTCCAACATTTCAACCTATAACTTTTCATTAAACACCGGCTGATATAAAGATGTGTAAATGTTGTAGGTGGTCTATAATAATTCTTGGTAATCGCAAGGTCACTTTTGTACTTTGAATATACATATATATCTTAGACAATTGCGATGAGGGATATCTCCTAAACAAAATCATGATTGTTCAGCTGGTACATGGAGGAAATCTTAGTTAATTACTCTACTGTTGTGCGTGCCTTTATATATCAGAAATGTCCATACATTTATATATGTCTATACACTATGCAGTTTTCCATTTGAATTCAATGTGCTAGTAAAATCAAATCTGCATTACAATTTACTTGTGGGATTTTCAAGTATGGCGCTTTATCTTACTACCGTAGTAATTCAAACCACAACACAAATCTTCTTTAAGAGTTGATTAGTATACTTTCAGGAACTAGTATTCATAACAGTAATGAGATGCAACAAGGATAATCCATTTCAAACTAGTAGAGAGACATTCTAGCATGTTCCTAAGTTTGCAATAAGATGCATTCGATATTTCGTCCTTAATATTATTTCCAAATTACAATTAATAGATACATTCTATAAACTATGTAATCATTTAACATTTACCCAGAGAAGGGACATAAATAGCATATATGAAATAATACGCTGAAAGACAAAGGGAACAACCATGTTCCTCCCAACTGTAGAACAGGGTAGCCAAACCACTTGCCCGATTCACCCCCCAGGCTAACCATGAATCCATGAGAGGGAACTTAGAAAATCTTATCTTCAGCAATGTCCTTCACCTCCAGCAGTTTTCCCTTTCCTCACACTCAAGTAGTGTTCATAACAACAAGTAAATCAATAGTCTCCTTCCCCAGCATACTTGGCAACGTCCTTCCTCCTCTCATATGCTATTTATCAGTTTCCTAGGTATTTTCCCTCCCTTGGGAATTTTTGCAGATTTGTAAATCCCTGATTTTTAGGGGCTGCCAATGGCCAAATCACTGATTTCCCACTTGTAACAATTTACCTAGATGTAGTTCCAACATGTCCACAACTCATGGAGTCATGGTAAATTGATTTTAACATGGCTATTCCATTTGTCCTCTGGCAATCAATATAAAATATTATTTTTTTATAAAAATGTCATAGTCGTATAGTTAGTTGAGTCAACTCAGATTTCTTCCCAACAGTCATAATAATTTATTACAATTATCAAATTCGAAATTTGAAATTTCCATAAATGGAAAAAAGTTTCCAAATTTGAATGTACTAAAAACGGAATACTTTTTCCAACAAATTTAAATTTCAAATAATATTTTATTTTTGGGGATTTCACATCCTTCCCCCCTTCAGTAAAACATTATCCTCCATGTTCGTTCCTTTCTTGGAACAATATTGGATGAGATTTCTACAAATCTCCCTCCAACTCCCAAGTGGCCTCCTCAAGACTAAAGTACTTCCATTGCACCTTTACCTGAGCGACGACTCTGTTCTGAAGTGTTATTTCTCTCTGGTCCAGAATGCGCAGGGGTTCCACCTAGAACTCACCTTTGGGTTCCACCTACACCAAGTTCCAATCTATGATATCAGTAGGGTCATGAATATACTTTTTCAACAAATAAACATGAAATACATTATGAATTCTTAGATTGGCTGGAAGTGCAAGTTAATATGCTACGGGTCCAATTTGAGCTAGTATCTCGAAGCGTCCACAAAACCTAGGTGTGAGTTGGCATAGTTCCCTAACTTCAACGAGCTTTTTCGGGCTTTGACTTCAAATAAACATGGTCTCCCACTTGAAATTCCAAGTGTCTTCTTTTCTGATCTACATAGCTCTTCTGTTTGTCCTGTGCTTCCTTAAAGTTCTATTGTACCTTCCTTACCATGTTCTCCATTTCTTGGAGCATCTCTTGTCCAACCATGAGTCTATTAGTTGGGTTATCCCAGCTAATTGGAGTCGTACAATTTCTGTCGTACAATATTTTGAAAGGGCTCAACTTAGCCGAAGTTTGGTACCCATTTTTATATGCAAATTCTACCAAGTGAAGGTAGTCTTCCCACTTGTTCAGTTTTGTTCTTACATACATGCATAGCATATCCTCTATGATTTGGTTTGTCCTTTCGGTATGTCCATCCATTTGTGGATGATAACTCGTACTGAAATTCGAATAAGTATTTAGCCCTGCAAACAATTCCTTCCAAAAAATGGATATGAATTTTATGTCTCTATCTGAAATCACCATTTTAGGAATACCATGCAGTTTAAAAATTTCTTTCATGAATATTTCAGCAATGTTTATAGCTTTAAAAGTAGACTTTACAGGAATAAAGTCTGCAGACTTACTGAGTTTATCGATTACAACCATGATAGAATCATTTTGTTTCTGAGTACTGGTAAAATCCAACGATATGGTCTCTCATTTCCATTCTGGTACTGGTAATGGCTGTAATAGGCCGGCTAGATGTTGGTGTTCAGCTTTAACCTACTGACAATATTGGCACCTTGCCAAGTACTCTGTTGTTTTACCCTTCATATTAGGCTAGCAAAATAGGTTGCTGAGTGTTGTTATTGTTTTCTGGTAACCTAGATGGCCAGAATACGATTTCTTATGAACTTCGTCCAAAACTGTTAATTTTAACTCTGTCGAATCTGGTATGTAAAGTCTGTTTTTAAATTGTAGTAGTCCCTTCTTGTCGACACTTAGATCTGGTTTATCTGATTTTGCAATACTTTTTTGAAATTCTGACAACATCTTAGTGTAATTTTCGTCATTAATACCTTTCGTCCTTATCCTTTGTTCCAAATCACTTTCTGCACTGCTGATATTTATCTCAAATAACCCATGGACTCTTCTTCTTAAAGCATCTGCTACTTTATCTTCCTTACCCTTGATATGTATGACCTTGAACTCGAATTCGCTCAATAAGGCTATCCATCTTACTTGTTTTGCATTAAGATCTTATTGGTTAAACAGATATTTCACCCCGCTATTATCCATCAATAGTAGAAATTTTCTGCCCATTATGTAGTTTTGCCACATTTTTAAGGCGTGTATTGCTGCTGCCAATTCTAAGTCATGAGTGACATAATTTTTCTCGTGTTCTTTTAATTTCCGGGACTCATAACAAATAACATGTCCTTCCTGAGTTAGGACACCACCTAGTCCTTCTTTACTTGCATCAACACATACGGTAAAGTCTTTATCTGGGTCTGCTACCTTCAATATGGGTGCAGTTGTCAATAATTCCTTCAGTTTTTTAAAACTATCTTGACACTTCTCTGACCAATTAAACTTGGTTCCTTTCTTTTGTAATGACGTGGTGGGGTAGGATATCTTGGAAAACCCTTCCATAAACCTACGATAACATCTGGTGATTCCCATGAATGACCGGATATCTACTACATCCTTAGGTACTGGCCATTCCATAATAGCTTTTGTCTTCTCCGGGTCTACGACAATGCCTTCTACTGAAATTACATGTCCTAGATATTGTATTTCTTTTTGATAGAAGTCACACTTGTCAAATTTGGCATACAGCTTGTGTTTCCTCAACGTTTGCAGAACCATCTTTAAGTGTTCATCATGTTCTTCCTCCATTTTTAATAGACCAGAATATTGTCGATGAATACTACTACGAACTTGTCTAAGTACTGACTAAAAATACTGTTCATCAGGCACATAAACGTGGCCAGTGCGTTAGTGAGCTCAAAAGGTGTCACTATGAACTCGTAATGTCCATATCTTGTCTGAAACGTTATTTTGCTTATGTCCTCATCTTTTATCCTAACTTGATGGTAATCGGATCGTAAGTCCAGCTTTGAAAAGATCTTGGCCCCACCTACTTGATCGAATAGATCATTTATCCTTGGTAAGGGGTATTTGTTCTTAATAGTCATTTTTTTCAGTTGTCTATAATTGATACATAATCTTAGAGTACCATCTTTCTTTTTCATAAAGAGAACTGGTGCCCACCATGGTGAGACACTTGGTCTAATACACTCTTTGTCCAACAATTCGTGTAATTGTATTTTTAATTCTATCAGTTCTGGTAGACTCATTCGATAGGGTGCCTTTGAGATAGGGGTTGAACCGGGTAGTAGGTCTATGGATAAGTCTATTTCCCTTCTAGGAGGTAATTCTAGTATCTCATCCACAAACATGTCTCTGAATTCACGTAGGACAACAAAGTCTTCTAACTTTGGCTTATCTTCTTTTTCTAATAGATTCATCACTTGGATGACATAAACTTGACATCCCTTCCTCATACATTTCTTGAGTTGCATCACCAAAACTTTTCTGATTGATACCGGTTTTGGTATACCTTGGGTTGTTCTAGCAGTGTCAAGATTGTCTTTATAGCTAAGTATCTTTGTATAACAATCTAGTACTCCTTTGTGTTGTTCTAACCAATCCATGCCGACAATCATATCGTAAGATCCTAGTGGTTGGATGTTCATATTGGTTCTTATGTTTTGACCATCCAAGATGAACTCAAAATTAGAAATAAAGTCAACTACTTTCCTTTTAGTACCTGTTGCTAGTTGTACAAACCATGATTTTGCGTGATTCAGTTTCTTAAGTTTATTTGACTCTACTACATCAGGGGTAATATAACTTAACGTAGCTCCAGGGTCAATTAAAATAGAAATTCGAGTATCATTGATTTTTCCTTCGATCTCTACCACCAAGGACTGGTGGTCATCCTGTCGACCATCTATGGCTACATTTATCCGATGTAGGATTTTTCCCACATCTCCCACTATCGAGGCTTCCTTCAAATTATGAACACGGGTTCTATTTTTTGAAATTAAATGTGGACAGTTCCTCCTTAGATGAGGTTCTCCACATTCCCATCACTTTAGTGGATCGTGGGAGCTATCCCTAAACTTTTTTGTTCCCAAATTTATTGATTTTTCACGGCCTTGCGTATTCGGATGGTTGGAATGAAAATCCTTTCTTGGAGAGATTTTTGCGGCATTTCGATATAGAGATGGCTGGTATCCCTTCTTTCGCTAGTTCATTCGATCCTGTTTCTTATCCTTCCAGGCTTTGGGAAACTTCACTCACTATTTGTACTGGTCATAGCACATTCGTGCTTTCCTGAACACTTCACTTAAGGATTTGGGGTTGTCGAACTCAATTCTGTCCCTGTAGGACTGCGGTAACATCTTAAGAATCGCTAGATTTTTACCTTATCCTCTCGGATGTATGGTATGAACCTTAGCAGCTCTAGGAATTTATTTATAAGGTCCTCCATCAACATTTGTTCGAGTTGTAGCTTGTAGAATTCTTTCATTTTCCTTTCATAATAACTTTCTGAAAGGTATTGTTTTTTGAAATACCTCTTAAAGTCACACCATTCTAACTATTTCTCCTTCAGGCCCTTAGCCAATTTCAGGTATTTCCCCCAAATGCTGGCCTTCCCTTTCAGATTGTAGATGGCCATTCTGACCTTCATATTGTTGGAATGGTTGTAGATTTGAAAGTATTTTTTGATGTCCAGCAACAATGCCTCAGCTTGTTCTCATGTCCTGAATTCTCCATCAAAGGTGGTTGGTTTAATTCTTTTAAATTCTCCTTCAAGGTGGTCCACTTGTTTTCTTTTTCTGTTTTTTTAGTTTTGTCTTCAGCTGAAGGTGTTCCTTCCGATGAACTGTCTCCTTTTTCTATTTCTAGCCCAGAGTTCTTGGAGGCCCTTTTGTTGACCTCTTCGTCATGGTTATTGCCTTTTGGGATTTTCTTGGTTACTATACTATGCAATAGGACTTCATTTATCTCTTGTTGTTCCTGTTGTGCTTGCTTCAATTTTTCATTGTCGACCTTGAAAATCTGTAGTTCAACAATAAGGTTCCTCATTGTTTCTAGCACGTCTATGGGTGAGCTTCCATCATTGTTCTGTCTTGGATCTCCAGGAGGTCCTTGTTGCAGATTTCCTTCCATCCTGATTTATGTACCTTCCTAAGCTACCATAATCAACACAAAAAAGAAAGGGCTTTCTTTTTGTAACCACAAGATTTATTAGTTTTACATAAATCATAATATATACTAAGCAATTAACATGGCCATGTTTAAACCTAGTGTTGTAAACTTTTGCTTTGATACCATATGTAATATACCTCAAAAACTGTCCGAAAAAAAATATTTTTGTTTGTATAAATATCCTTGAATAGTTCGAGATTCAAGCAAGTAAGATTTCTATTATAAAGCTTGAGTCTAAAAGTTTTCAAGAGTCCTTACTGTCGTCGACTGTCATTACCATTCAACTTAAAGTTTCTAATCGACGATAAGTGTTTAATCCTCATTTCAATGTTTATTTAAAGTCCTATAATTATAATTACATTCCTATCTGTTTGTAACTATAACCATTACCATAGTCTTAACAACTCAAACGACTTTGGGATTTTATGGCCAAATCCTTACGTGTTAGACCCTATAAATAATCCATTACCATATGTTTACAATAAAAACGACTTCGGGGGTTGATTTCCTAGGCCTCATGTGTTAGTCCATACACATAATCATACTATGAAAACGACCAAATGGACTTAGATAAAAGTAGAGTATTAGTCTATACTCCTCTGCGAAAAGATTAAATATAAACAAACCCCAATAGTTTTCTTTAAAAATATCCAAATACAGGATAGTGGTTAGGTGAGGCCTTCTGGTTAAACTTAGAGTAGAAATATTTCATAATCCTCTGCCCATGCTAGTAATCCCATTTGGTTCCACCTATCCGAGCTTAGTGTCAAATGTGCATTGTATTAACTGCATTTACTGTGATTTGTGTTTAAAGATTTCCATGAGTCGCACATATGCCTCTTTTCTTAGTAGTTTATTAAATACCAAAGGAGGGGTAGGTCTGACATGCACTTAATCCTAGCCAGGACATTGAAGGGGGTAGGGTATACACTACAGTAAAGGTGATCACCTAACCTACTATCCAATACAGACGTGACAAGTCTATCTCACCACCTGGTCACTCGTACCCGCAGACCTTCTTCTCCGATGAAGGAATTAGCTAGGTTAATGGATTCTGTTGTGGGGAGTTCCTTTGGAAGTCTAACTTTGTGACTCCCATTTCTTGGCGAGGAGAACAATAGTTAGGTTTTCCTCATAGTGGATGTGGTGTCGCTATCTACCCTACTGGTAAGTTTCTTGTTACTTTTATATCTCTAGAACGATATTTGTGGCTGAGTTTTCTTCCTCTTGAAACCCCATGGGTAATTTACGCATCGTAATGATTATACTCTCTGTAAGTGGTTATTGTATTATTGCCAATACTCTAGGAAGGTTCTTGAAGTTCCTCCCCTCTGCTAAATGTTTTTATTTTCACGTCCTTATCAGTTCTGGAACTTTCCGAAGAGGCTAGATACGTCGTTCCTTTGTTTCTTGGTGTTTTTGCAAGTAGATTGTCTCTAGGGTGTGAAGTTTTCAACTCTGCTTCACTATCCTATATCATTGTTTGGTATTGATCTTCTGCGGGGTTTTCTCGGATTCCATTCTAAAACCTATGTTTACTACAGTGAGCGCATTGCACTCTAATTCAAAATTTCCTTCTCCATATTAAATGAAACTTAGTTGTTTCGTTGGCTCTAAACTCCAATCGTGGCTGGTTATACTCTGTTTAGCATCTGAATAGGGTTTCCCCAACCCCGTTCCACTCATCTTCCTCAAAGGGCCCCTTTCTCTTTTATACCATCTTCACCAATCAACCTGTAATCCCAAGGAGAGAGCTCCTAAAAGGACCTTTCCTAAAAGTGTTTTCCAAATCTTGGTTTAAATGGAACTTCTCAGTTCAAAATATTTATACCATATAACTGGTAATTATTTACGGGTTCTATAATGGCTTACCATGGTCTTTCAATAGGTTAATTCAATCAATATTACTTAAATCCTTTCTTTGTAAATTTTTAAAGGAACAAACTCCTATATTTAACATTCATGTTAACTGTATCTTCGATCTCTTTACAAAGATTTCGTTTAGTATTTTATCTGTATCTTTTCTGTATCTTAGAATATATTCAATCATTGTTTAATGTCTTTGGAAGTGGTGATGGAACTACTGTTATATTTACAAATGCCATAATTTCTTTTATAACTTCTCTCTTGAACTGGATGTTGTAACTAATGATGGCGCCCTGTTTTGATGCGAGGGTACCCATCAGTTTAATCAATCTCGTTCCTCCCCTTTTCAGTTGGTGGACAACCACGGCTAGGAGATGGATCATGCCCATGGAAAAATCTAAGATAAGTACAGGTTTTGTCAAGTGATGTATTTCCATTCTGTGGATAATTTTATTCAACTTCTTTCGTATAGTTCTAATATTTCAATGTCATATTTAGTTACTAATATTTTATGGATACAAATTTTGCAGAGTCCTCGTCGGTAAGCAAATTCAGATATCCATGTCCATCCTTGGAGATAAAGGTACTCGGGTTCCATGCTCGTAACCCTCACTGTCTCATTCCCTTATTTCTAAAGGAAGGGCATCATCCCTTTCCAATCCTTTTATTTACCATGTAGTTTTGTTCCGGTTTCGGTACCGTTGAATAAGGCTAACCCGTCTTGTGATGGCAATCTCTATTGTTGGAAGTAAAACACCATATGGGATGTTCATTTGTTTCAATTTCGAACGAGATATGTAATATTGTTCTTAAAAGAGTTAGAGGGTTTCCCTTCCGCTTACTGGTAATGGCATACTGGTTATTTTAATGGTTTAGTATACTAGCGCCATATTGGCTACTTCCTCAAAAGGATTTTGAAAAAGGAAAAAAAATACTCGGCTATTGCCAGCTATATGTATATCTTGTTTATAGTTGACTCTAGATCGCATGATGGTAATTGAATTCAATTTGCACTTACTGTACCTTTCTTAAAGGATTTCCTTATGAACTTCTAGGTGGTTGTGTTGTTATTTACACAGTTAGGAATTTACTCAGGGGTATGTTTAAGTTTCTAGATGTCCCTTCTTCCTTGGGCCTTTGGGCCTCTCATGATTAGTTCTGGTAATTAAGCTATGTTAATTCGATTCACTCCAATAATTTTCCAACATTTCAACCTAAAAATTTTCATTAAACACCGGTTGATATAAAGATGTGTAAATGTTGTAGGTGGTCTATAATAATTCTTGGTAATCGCAAGGTCACTTCCATACTTTGAATATACATATATATCTTAGACACTTGGGATTAGGGCTATCTCCTAAACAAAATCATAACTATTCAGCTGGTACATGGAGGAAATCTTAGTTAATTACTCTATTGTTGTGCGTGCCTTTATATATCAGAAATGTCCATACATATATATATATATATATATATATGTCTATACACTATGCAGTTTTCCATTTGAATTCAATATGTAGGTAAAATCAAATCTACATTACAATTTACTTGTGGGATTTTCAACTACGACACTCTATCTTACTACAGTAGTAATTCAAGCCACAACACAAATCTTCTTTAAGAGTTGATTAGTATACTTTCAGGAACTACTATTCATAATAGTAATGAGATGCAGCAAAGATAATCCATTTTGAACTAGTAGAGAGACATTCTAGCATGTTCCTAAGTTTGCAATAGGATGCATTCGATCTTTCATCCTTAATATTATTTCCAAATTAGAATTAACAGATACATTCTATCAAGTATGTAATCATTTAACATTTAGCGAGATAAGGGAAAGAAATAACATATCTGAAATAATACGTTGAAAGACAAAGAGAACAACCATGTTCCTCCCAACCATATAACAGGGCAACCAAACCACTTGCCTGATTCACCCCCTAGCCTGACCATGAATCCATGAGGGCGAACTTGGAAAAGATTCTCTTCAGGAATGTCCTATATCTCCAACAATTTTCCCTTGCCTCACACTCAAGCAGTGTTCATAACAACAAGTAAATCAATAGTCTCCTTCCCCAACATACTTGGCAACGTCCTACCTCCTCTCATATGCTATTTATCATTTGCCTAGGTCTTTTCCCTCCCTTGGGAATTTTCTCATCTTTCTAAATCCCTGATTTTCAGGGGCAGCCAATGGCCAAATCATTGATTTTCCACTTGTAACAATCATCCTAGAGGTAGTTCCAACATATTCCCCACTCATGGAGTCATGGTCAACTAATTTTAACATGGTTGTTCCATTTTTCCTCTTGTAATCAATATAAAATATTCTGCTTTTATACAAATGTCATAGTCATATAGTTAGTTGAGTCAAGTCATATTTCTGCCCAACAATCATAATAATTTATTACAATTATCAAATTCAAAATTTAGAATTTCCATAAATGGTAAAAATTTTCCAAATTCGAATTTACTAAAAACAAAATACTTTTTTCCAGCAAATTTAAATTTCAAAAAATATTTTAGTTTTGGGGATGTCACATTATTGATGCCACATATGTAACAATTGAATTCTTGGGCAATGTAGAGATGAGTAAAGTTATGGGTGCTACCATTGTCTACAAAGATGTTGACTTTCCTATTTTTTATGTAATCAATTAATTTGAGAGTATGGGGAGAAGAGAATCTTGTGAGGGAATTAAGTGAAATCATCGGGTCAACTTCGGGTGGGTCAGAGAGTGGGGTGAGGTTATATGGAGGGGGTAGTTCCTCCATAGTCGAAAAACCTACATCTTCTTTAGAAAGATCCTCGGTCACAGTCATAAAAATATTTTTTTCCTTACACTTATGCCCGAGAAAATATTTGTCAGCACAATTATAACAAATACCCTTGAGTTGATGTTTGTCCATTTCATCCTTGGATAATTTATTGATCTTGAGGGGAGTTGAATGAGGATAAAATTTGGTGGATTTAGGGCGATGAGGAAAGGAGGGTTTTTGGGTCTGGAAGGAGACAATTTGTTGGTCTTCCTTGGCTCATTAAGTAGCTTCCAACCAAGTCTGGGGGCATGCCACAAGAACATGGGAACAAATTTCATCTTTGAGGCCACTGATAAAGCATTCCATAAAGAAAGCATATGACATGCCCTTTGTTCTGAAATCCAAGTGCTCAAATGTAGGAATAAAGTATTCCACTATCCCATAATGCTTTAAGTTGATCAAATGACCTAAATGGTGGGTGTCAAAGTGAAAATGGTCATAAAGTTTAGCCAAAAACTATGTCCAAGCAACACACCATTGGTGTGCATGTTTTCTCCACTGCCACCATTTCCATCGTTCTGGATCCAAATATAGAATACCATAACAAATATTGACTAAATCATTAGTAATTCCATGAAAAGAGAAATAATGTTCCATTTGGGTGACCTAGCCTATGGGATTGGATCCATCAAATTTGTTCACCTCAATTTGGGGAGGGCGGAGGTCTCATGAAAAGTGGGTAGTATGAGGAAATTAGTAATGGGAAGATTCATGGTCATCCTAATAAGATGGTTGTTCAGAAGAGTAAGGGTTCTGGAAATGGCCCATGAAGTTTTCAAAGGTGTATTTGACCCCTTTGAGGTCTTTAAGGTCTTCGATGTGGGAACATTTTCCCTTGAGGATATCAATAGACAAATTGATTAAGATGATGTTGGAAGTGATAGTCTTGATGTCTTCTTTGTTCTGGTGGTTGCTAGAAAACAAGGTACTGAGTTCTTGGGATCTTGTGGTATCCATTTGGAACAAGGGGTAGGAAAATGGTATAGGGGAAACAAAAGGGGTCTAGAGGGTTGGGTGGGACCATTGATAAGAAGGGTGTCAAATGATAGATACCACTGCAATCAGGGAGAAAAGGGAAATCCAATGGGATAGGGGCCAAATAAGGGTGGTCGAGAAGGGTCAATGGCACACAAAAAAATTCTGTTAAAAATGTAGTTATCACTAGAATTAGGGAAAAAAGAGGAACCCGGTGGGATAGGTCCCAAATAAATGTGCCTGTGGGACAACTATACTTTTATTTTCTTGTTTTTTTTACTCCTCCAAAGTTATACTCCATCCTGAATAATATTGCAATGAAAAAAATCCCAAATGCTTAACAGGAAGAAATGTATAGTAATTTCACAACTAGAATGCAGACGGCGTAGTTGTGCGACAACAAATCTTGTCTATTCTATTTTTGTTTCTATATTCAGGGGTAGGATATTATGGGTTTCTATAGGCAATGGTTTTCCCTATGTTGTAGATCTCTGATATACATGTGGCTTCCAGCAATAGTACTCATCCCAATATCTCAGGACACACACTAAGGATGTTAGATTGTTCCCTTAGTCATACTACTCGACTACCAATGTACTAGAGAGTGTCTTCCCAAGTGTTTTTCTCAGTTACATTATAGAAGTTAGGAGGACGATTGATTTATCTATGGAAAGATTCAACAAATCTTTGTTGATCCATATACAGTTGTTGTCTGATGCGCTACCACTTGAAGGGGTACCAACATGGGTTACAAGGGTGGCCAACGAATGTATGCTTAAGTATCTCTTGTATTTCCTATGTGTATGACTCCCTAAATGTAGGTTTATGCGCACAACGAAAGATCTCTGTATATTTAAGGCTTTGGAATACGTCTCTACCCTAAAAAAATGTAATCCATAGTTTTATGTCGAGGAAGGTGCTCTGATACCACTTGTAGTATTCCAGATATAAAATAATATGCATAACATAAATATTTTATCTAGAAATGGCAGAGAAACAATGATATAACTACAACAATACCATAATAATACTGGAACAACACCAGGATAACACCATAATGAGCACTTTGATTATTGATAGGAATGTTCACTTGCCTCTTCGATTTGGAAACCTCTAGCGGAGAACAACTCTATTAAAATAATATCCAAGACAAGATTTATCATATCCTCTACTTTTATTTATACTAAATCTATCTATTGAAAAGAATAATCTAGAGGAAGATCCTTCTAGAAGAGGAAACTTCTATTAGGTGTTCTTACATTTGACTTATTCTTCCTTATTTCTAGGACTTATTAATATTGGCCTTTATTACATGGAATTATATTATTCTACCTACATGAGGGGTTAGGGAGGTTAGGTGCCTAACAACTCCTAAATAATATCATATCGACGGTTTGTGTTAATTCATGATAACTTAATGGATGAAGGTTTAATCATGGGGCAAGTTTATCTGTCCTAGATAAGGAAAATACCAGGAACTAGTTAACCTTGTGGGTAATTGCAACCATCAGTTTCCTTCAACCAGTTATAAATGGTGGGGTCAAAACACTCCAAATATATGAACTCCCATAGCTCTAAAGCCAAAAAGGATTAACTCCTTTCAGGCCTAGCATAGGGTTACCAGACCTTGGTCACAAGGGTCCTTCATAAACTATTGTGGGATACTCACTAATTCCTTTAGCCGTAAATGGGTTAAGTATATCGGAATGAGCCATTGGTCCTATGGTCAAGAGTCTGAAGGAGGTTCCCTCCTTCCACAGAGTTTGAAGTTGAAATTCCAACGAGGGTAGATTCAAGAGGCGGAGAATACTTAACCATTTCTAAAAATCCTACCCTGACCCTATTATAGGCTTGCATCCCACGAATATTTAACTGCTAAACTGAGGTAAGAAGACAACCATTCAAAAATATGATTTCACAGTGAAATAATTCATATATCTACTTTAATCATTCAATACATAAATTGTTCATATATATATATATATATATATATAATCATGATTTCCATTTAAATACACAAAGTATGAAGATACTTATCAGAAAACCAGAGTTCGTGAAGCGAATGTTGAAAGGGGTGCTTGTTTCCACCCAACCATAGGCACAACCACTCCTGACGGATTTACCAATGTCCACCCCTGAGCTAGACCACGATGCTCTGAGAGAGACTCTTTCTTCTCAATCAACAATGGTGAGGGACATAGGCTACTCTCCTCCTCCCATGGGATCCTGACAGTGGGTTTTCTTTGTACCAAGAAAGGAGGTTTTCCCGAGTACTTCCATAGTCACTCATCATCCTCATTTACAAGCTTGTAGCGGAAATATTTCCAACAACTTATTATTCCCATAATGATCTTATCTCCCAGTGTTTCCTCGAACCAGAGAGTTGAAAGAGCTCTTTTTTCTTCTTGAGATTGGTCTCTTTTCAACTCTACTCTCTTTGCAGATCTCTTTGCTCACTTCCTCTGCCTCTACCCACTAATTACCTCTTTTATTGCCTTCCTAAAAAATGTTATGTGGGTTCGAATATCCAAATTATGGTCGGGTCTGTAAGTAGTACATATGGGTATTCTTTCCCATCTCCTCATTAACTCTTGAGGAGGACACTTCCAGCTACCACTCTGAATGGTAATTCATTTCTGGGTCAGAGGACTGTTTTGAGTCATTAAATCCAATAAGGCATTGGTTTGGTGGGGTTCATCTCAACCATTAGTATTTCTCCTCACCATATCTCTCATAGCATCCACGGTCTATCATGGAAAACACCACTTTCAACATTTATTGAACACTTATCCATTTTCTATTAATAACAAAAACTACATACATTGACCTTTTATACAAAGGTTCCTTAAATAAAAAATTCACACATATCTAGTTTGCCATAGTCTCTTGGCCAATTATAGTTATATTTACAAACTAGGGGAAACATGGGTATTGGAATCATCTCGCCCTTAAAGGAACATTTCCCTCAATGTTCTATGTGTTGATGTGATATGAATTTATAGAAGTAAACAAAAATGGATATGCATGTTTCATGGCATCTTCCAGTTCCCATCTGCCCTCATCTGGGACAAAGTGTTTCCAATGTGTTATCAATGAAATTTCGTCCGCAAATGGTTATAGGAATCCAACATTGTAAAACAGTTATGAGGTCACCCATGGACCAAAATTACCACAAAATCATTTCCAGAAGGTCCAAAAATATACAACCAGTGATCAAATTAAAGTGCGCTATGACTACACAGGGTGCGTGTGCACATGCGCTATCCAGAAACGCAGGAAAAGAGCACATGCGCACGATGCGCGACTGTGGTCGCTAAAAGTCGCGCACATCTGAGAATGGTGCATTTATGATATTGGTCGACCTCCCACCCACTTCTAGGTCAACTTCCAAGTTGATTTGACACCTAAATCTTGGCTGAATTCGACTAGGTGGCTGGTCAAAGACCTAAAAATGCCCTAAATAGTCTCTTTTCACACTACAAGATAGTTGCACAATACCTCAAAGTGGTGCTATAAAACAAAGCCATGGGTGCACTTAATTTTCAAGGGAATTCATTAGCAAGGTTATGCTACTGCTATTCTTTTGGGGAATCCTCTTTTCTCATCAAGAGTATACTAGCACCATTACATTGGGCAATCCATATCACCTCTTGAGTGGATTAGCTTGGGATTCTTTCACCATTTTATTCAAAGTTGTAAGAAGAGCTTAGTTGTGGGGTCCAAGAGCCCTCCCTTGGAGGAAGAAGGGACCCATAGTCCTCTTTCTTCTTGGTGTTTTCTTTCACTAATATAATCCTTGCCATTGGTGACATGTGTCTTATTGCTTTTTTGTTCTTATGTCCTTATGCTCAATAGTTTAATTGTTCTTTTATTTCTTAGTTTAATTCTTAGCTTGTTCTTTTATGGTTCTTTCTCTAACCCTTTTCCTTTACAACTTTCTTTCTTAGATAACCCAACTAAGCTTGTAAGCACCTCTGTTTTGCTCATTTAGGTGACAAAAGACGCGCAACAGATTGGCGACTCCACTGGGGAAAGATATCAATTTCCTACCGCATTTGGGTTCTTATAGCTCTTCTTTTGGTTTATTTAACCTGCAGGTACCTTAACTGGCCCAAGATGACCTACAAAACACCCAATTCAAAGCTGAATTGAGAGAATTCCATCCGAAATTTTCTTCACAGCCATGTGCCAGTTGTGTGTGGTTTTATTCACCCACAATCTCACATCGTGCGCATGTGTGCCAAATTTACTATGTTTTTCTGCGCACCTACACCCAAAAGACTATTTCAGCTTGTGCACAAGCACTCATTACACCTCTGTCTACTCTGAGACCCATGCACCTATGCAGAAAAATACACATTGTAAGCTTGTTTGTGATTTGGGGAAGGCCCCTAGCCTTCTTAAAAGTGATTTCATGCATATTGTAATCTACACCACTTAGTTCCCTCTTCATATAAAGGGATTAGTCAAAACACATAGGCACTTAGGGGGTTTAAAATCATTATTTCCTCTTTTGCTTTCTTTTTTGCCTCATGGATGGCTTGCTTTGACTAAAAGTATAAGTTGGAATCATTTATAATCACATAAAACTTGCATTGGGACCAAAAGTTGGATAACAATCGTTTAGTATGCTCTTCTATCACGCTTCCAAGCAACCTTGAGAATCAGAAAAAGATTGTAGGATAGTTTCATCTCCCTTAAAAAGAATAAAACCTTTAGGAGAGGACAACAACCCCCTCGGGACTCTTCTTAGATTATTTTTCAAACACATCTTAAGATTTTAATGGGCCCATACATTCCCACATGCTACAAAGATAGGATAGTGTTGAAATTTACTTTCTTAGATTAAATCACTAGGAAAGTTTAAAGGTTTTCTAATAGGCCCATACATGCCCACATGATCACAATCTAGGATAGTTTCGAAGCTTTCTTAGATTAAATCACAATAGGGTGTTAAAGGAATAGTAAAGGACCCACATGTCCACATGCTAGCTTCCTAGGGAGTTTTTAATTACGCAAGGTTGTACGAAAGACATTCAGTTAATTAGGTAATCAACACTTGTAAGGACCAAGCAAAGTCCACATGCAACAAGGTGACACCTAATTCATTAAAACATTAGCACACTTTCACTCATTCACACACAAAAGTCACTTATCACTCACATAGTTTTCATCTCGAAACGTGGAGGTCAAAGTAAGTTTCCTCCAAAGGGATTCCGAAACACCCCACCCTTTTCTTGACGAAACTATCCACTCCCATTTAAGTTAAACGAGATTGTCTCACAACCCCAATCTCTCAAACAAACCACATCTAAATTTTTTCTAAAAAATCACTAATTGTTCCTCCACAGGAGTTTCCAAAAGAAATTTTTTAGTCTAGGGAGGAGTTTGGGGATAGGCATCCAAATAACTCCCCGTTATCTGGTTCTCACATTGTCAAAACAACAAAAGTTGTCAAATAGGGAACTCTAAATCCTCCAAGTCAAGTGGTCCTAACACCATAAGGTAGGAAGATACCTGTGAAGGGTTGAAAGCCAAGGTCCAATTGTTCTGTGTGTCCCCCCTTGAGGCACCCACCTCTTGGACAGGATCCATCCCATGACCCATTTCTTAGGCCGAAAATATAAATGTCGCACTTTGACCAAGGTACATAGTGACCAAATTTTAGGGCATCTACCCAGGTGGAAATTGTGGGATGCAATTGCACCTTGATCGGATTTTGTGTGGATATTGGGAAATATCACCATCTCTTTCAGGATATGCCCCCTTTAACCCTCATTATAACTAATTACTTCATCGTTCACTAGTTTCTCTTCTGGTGACTTCAGACCCCACTGTTGAGTACTATTGGAAGGTCCAGTGCTATTTGAGAGGAAGGAGGTTACGTATTTTAGGACATGAGCATTTGTTTTCTTTCATCCCCAACACGGAAAAACCCACTTATCCACATATATGCTTCTTTTTCAAAACACTTTATGTATGATGCACTTCTGATTACATTTTGATTTAGATATATATCGTGTAAAGTTAAAAAAAATTTCAACAAAGGTTCTTGTTTATTTATTACTCTCACCACAATTTGCGCACATCCACTCAGCTAGTTGGACATCATAGGGGACCCATAGAACCCTCATCGTTCCAAACGCTTGCTAAACCTCCCTCCTATTCTAGGGGGAGTTCTTAGTCTTGCCAACTCATCGACCCCACCTTCTCACACTCCTGTGAGTGCCACTGTCTTAGGATCAACATTACTTGGTTCCACATTACTTGGGTCCACTTTCCAAGGGCCACTGTCCACTCGCTCTCCTTTACATGAAAGTAGTGAGCCAACTTCGTCTCAAGGGGGAAGTACCAATCCACCTAGCCCCCCTCAAGGGTCAGGTTCACAGAACACTCACACCATGGCTGGAACTAACCCTCCCCCACCACTCCAGATGCCATATTTGGCCTCTCTTAACATACCAGATCTAAGAAAAATCACAAATGATCCTATATTGCATGACCCCACATGGCCTGCAATGCCTACCAAACTACCTTCAGACATCCCCAAGTTTGAAGGAAAGGCAGGGGATGACCCTGCCAACCATGTCATGACTTTCCACTTATGGTGCTCTTCCAACAACATTATGGATTATTCTATCCAACTACGATTATTTCAATGCACACTCATTGGCCCATCAGCCAAATGGTATGTAGACAAAACATTGGCGTCCCATGTGACTTTTGAGTCCTTACCCAAAGCATTTTTTACCTTCTTCCAATTACCAATATGCCATGACAATGGTCTTGAACAACTCTCTAATTTTAAACCAAACTCTCCCACACATATCATTGATCACATTGATGAGTGGCGTAGACGATGTAGTTTGTGCAAAGACGAAACCACCAAACAATAGTGTCTTGACTGGTTTCTAAGTTCACTTGTCTCTCTCCTCGATAAAGATGTAGCTTCCACCTTCCCTTAATTAGAAGAAGAAGCCATAAGTAAGGCTCAACAATATGACCTCATCTATTCACAATCATGGTACTTGTACATAGTACTTCCTGACCTCCCAAAACCCATTCCATTCGGTCAAGACAAACCCGGGATGTCTCACTCAATAGATGGATTAATTGGTAATACCACATACCACATTCCACAACCCCAACAACAACCGATGTATGAAACACCTCAATATTCGTCGGCATATGGGGGAACCTCTTATTACCCTCCACCCCCTTATCAAGAACCATACCTTACTTCTATTCCTCCACCCCTTAGTGGGCCATCGTTGGCACCCACAATACACCCACCTATCCAAACAAGTCTTGGTACTCCTTCTACCTCGACTTATACTCTAAGTACTAGCGAAAGGACCACATCTTCCTATGTACCTTACGCATCATTACCCCCACAGAATCCATACTTTCCATTACCTGGTCCTCCACAACCCATGGCTACGCCACACCCTCACGCTGGGGTGAATTTTGTTCAACCCTCTCCCCTTTAGCAATATCAAAATTTTGAACAGCTGAATATAGAAAATCCGACCCATTAGTTGAATAATGCCAAAAAGAAAGGAAAAAGCACGAACAATAGCAATCGACGTCAAGGTGGGAATCACCCCCAACAAAACTAACTACTGGGGGCAACCAAAATTAAGGGAATCAGAACCCCTAGGGGGGCAATAACAACAGGTGTCAAGGGAGAAACAATAATAATATTAGAACCACCTTCCATTTTTCCCTTTTCTATGAGTTCAGTCATTATACTCATCATTGTCCCGAAATCGTTGATTTTAAATGGATGAAAGACTCAGGATGTGTACCACCCTCTCCAGCACCACCTGCCCCTCAGCATGCCCCAGAACAATATGTGCAACAAACACCCCCAATCATGCTTCAGAATCCCATTCCGCACTAGGGTGTGATGAACACCCAACATCACACACAACCTACCCCACCACAGTTGGGAAAGTACCTCAATCCAAACAATCCTGTAGATTGTACTATCCTCCTCACCAGTGAGAAAGAAATCCTTCTGCAAACATGTAGTCATCAATACTGTGCACCTGCTGAGTCTCCTCCCATTCCCATAGAAACAATCCCAACACCAACATGACCCCCATTGGTGATTCCTCGCCCTAACACTGAAACACCTCTTTGCATCCCTTGCATCCCATTGCGTAGGAAGGCTAGGGTGGCTCATAATTATAGTTTGGTTGATGACTTAGAGCAATCCCCAGCTTCCATGTCAGTATTAGAAGTCCTTCAAACTTGTCCCACTTAGTGGAAATCATTACTTTCCACCTTGGGGGCAGTCAACCCTGTAGATACTCAACTCATCACATTTGATCTCGGCAGCAGAGAACCTCACCTTCATGTTCTAATCACTTTTCAAATCCCAGTGAAAATTTTGAACATTATAGTTCATTGGTGCATCATAGATGAAGGTGCGTCCACATGCATTATGTCCAAGTCTGTATAGCAGAAACTTGGTTCCCCGGAACTCATACCATTTGCCATTACCTTAAGAGCTTATGAAGGAGGACCATCGTCTCTTGAAGGGCTCTTCCAAAATGTCCTTGTCGAACTCGGGGGCAAGACCATTCTCATCTACATTGAATTTATTGATGCCCCACTCGATTATAATATCTTGTTTGGTCGTAGCTATAAGGTAGTTGCCTCTTCCGTCTTTCGAACCATGATGCTCCCCCATAACGGGAAGATCATTACCATTGACCAAGTTTCACATTATGAGCCCAACCCTTCTGGAAACATCGATAACATTATCCCTCTCATCCACACTAGTCATGAAGCATACCCACTCATCGAAATGGGCCCCGAGATTTTCAAAGACCCATCATTGTTAGGAAATTACCATGGTGCACCATCACTCCTTCATCCTTCCAATCAGGTATGCATCATATCATCCAAAAGAACTAACATGGAGGATACCCTTCCTCCCAGGGAGGCTTCTATCATATCTAACGTCCCACTAGTTGCAGATCTCCTCCCTCATGAGCCTCTTGTGAACTTGTTGACTCCACCAGTTCATGATTTCACCTCTCCCCAAGGCCATATCCTAGTTTGGGAGACAGTTCCCCAAGCCATTTCTCAAATCCCCTTCTTCTACCCTCCACCAAGCATACAAGATTTTCAAGTAGCCACAATGCTTACTCTCCCTAATATGGTGTTGGAAATTCCATTTTGGTATTTAGATCCACCAAAGATGGTTCCTCAACCATCCCTTCCCCCACAAATGAAAGGCATCCCAATGAGGATTCCCATACTCACTCCCACCATACCCTTTGCACCCCCACTCACTAACCTCCCTAACACAGTTGGGGGAATGCAAAAGAAGAAGGAGCCCACAACTCCACTCCTCCCATGCGTCCAACCTCCTTGCGCGCTAGGTGAGAAATATGGACACCCAACCAACAAATTCCCATCTCTACCCGAGTTACGTAACCTAATTCCACTCAATCAAACACCATCACCGCTCACCACTGTATCAAGTACTGTCGCTAACTCCCCTAACTCAAGTAGCAAAGGGCTGGGAACCGAATTTTTTTGCACTATATGTTCATAATATGGCCATTATACACATCATTTCCCAACACTACCTCACTTCCAGCAGACATTAGTCGCAGTATGCCAAAGCTTCCAGAACAAACCCAATCCAGCTACATCATCCCTACCAAACATCACTGACATCCATTATGTCACGACTTCAGTCAATGAAAATGTGAGATGCCTTTTCTCTCTATGTGACTCTTTCGATCATTTTACATACCAATGTCCTATGATCATTGAATACAGGCAACGCCAATTGACCCTGATTCACACCCCTATGCCCCCTACAAAATCAATGATTAAGCTTACCTCATTACTAGAGGTTCTTCATATCATTTCTCCTGACCCAAAGGCACTCCCTATTCCTTTGTGGTTCTTGGATGACTTATCCAAGGATTTACCCACAAATCCCACCAAATTACCACCCGATCATCCATAGTGTTAGTAAAACTGGAATGGCATTATGGACCCACCGTCCATATCTAAGCCCTTTTTCCCACTTTCATTTTTTGGCACAGGAGCCCATAAGATTCATTTTCTGAACCATCTTCGGCCTCTTACATAGACATTTCCATCAGGTTATCATTTTCCCATTTCCCCAATGGAGCATCTACCCATGACACACTCAGGTACGCCTGCTCATGTTGAAAAATATCAAATAAATGCTTGTATGTTTGAATCTCTTCAGATATTGTTCACGTCAAGTATCTAGTTTTCATGTGTGCAGGTACTTGGTCATCATACATCAGCGCAACCCCTTTAGGTATATAATCAACACTAGAATATAATCATTCCCTCTTAATCTTAATTGCATCTCCAGCCACACCCTCTAAAAATTGCCTTTAGAATCCCCATATCCGACTCTGCAGTACCGACACCTCCATTGCATTTTGGGTACTGTCACCCGGTAGCACTCTCCCCCACATGAGTTGTCCCATTCATATAACCCTTTGGAACTTTGACACTCATACCTTTATTCAACCCTTTAGGGATGGGAGTCCCGATAGTCCTACATCATGTCGTGAATTAGCCACATACTCCTTCTGCTCATTTTGCTAGCTTTCCCAATGGAGTCCAAGGTTATCGTTCAAGGTTCTATTTTGACTGTGCCTCCGCAGTATCATTCACCCTCCATTTCATCCACAATTAGTTTTCCCCTCCTCAAATTTCCCTCCATACCATCTACCTGATACAGAAACCCACCCATGGGGGCTCCAACCTCCACCATTTCTTGAAGCACATTGCACCCTCACCGGCTCAACCATATTACATTGGGGAACCCGTTTCTGTATTTGTACACTCATCCCAAATTATTCTTTATTCATTTGGTACATTGTAAAAAACCTTTGTTTCCAGCCTTTACATATCTCTTTTTTTCGTCACCTTTGGTAAAGTTCTTCCCTTTTTGGAAAACACAACCCATGTCGCCCATGGTTGGGGCACTCCTTATCATCTACCCCTATTGACATTGTCCATATACTCCAAGTATGCCACATGCCACTTACCTCTGCTCTTTGAGTTTCTCCACTATGTCCTGCCTCTGGCACAACTTATCCCACGTCTTGTTGTCCCCCTGACACTCGACCTAGTTGAACGGTTGCAGCCACTTATACTTTGCATATACCCCCAACCAAGGGAAGTCTTGAGTCTTCATACATTTTGACTTCATCCATGTACCTCCTCTAGTTCCTAACCTTACCTAGTATATTTCACGAAGCCCTTTTCTTCTTGGAGTCACGTCCCCCTTTTTTCGACATCAACACAGTTTCCAGGAGGGCGACAGTATCTTGACTCTCATTCCCTTTCCAATGAGGGGTCTCAGATGGCACAAGGAGAACCATAATTTCTCCCTGCTATCATTGACCCCTTTAACATTTGACTTCAACACTTTCTCATGTTACAGTGGGTCTTACTTTGCGACTATTTCTGTTATTTCTTATATTTGCTAAAGACCTATGAACTTGGATGGGCCATCAATACCTACAAAATCCATGATACTGCTTATAGGTGTCATTGCCTACTATTCATAGTATGTTCCTCCTCAAAATTGTCTTCCGCCTTTATGACAATAGCCCCCGAGGGCTCTGCAGCTGTCTACATCAACACATTGTTTTAATTACTATACAACACCATTCCTTTTTGAGTTACATGACACGAGCATGGGACATGCCTGCCTCGCTTGTACACAATTTATTTTTACACACCATATGGAAGGTTGGGTCCTACAGGTTCCCTTCTCCCTCCAACGGGTCACTCTTGATACTCTCACTATCACTCTCTCTTACAACGACATTCTTAGTAGAAGAACCATTGATGAATTTTGGCTATACATATGCTCCTAACCTCATCCATCAGGGGGCATCTGTTATCATTGAAATTTCGTCCGCAAATGGTTACAAGAATCCAGCATCGTCAAACATTTATGAGGTCACCCATGGACCAAAATTACCACAAAAGAATTTCCAGAATGTCTAAAACTATACAACGAGTGATAAAATTAAAGTGTGCTATGAATACACAGGGTGCGCGCACACATGCGCTATCCATAAACGCAGGAAAAGATCACATGTGCACGATGCACAACTGTGGTTGCTAAAAGCTGCGCACATCTAAGAGAGACACATTTATGAGATTGGTTGGCCTCCCACCCACTTCTGGTTTAGCTTCTAAGTTGATTTGACACCCAAATCTGGGCTAAATCCGACTGGGTGGCTGGTCAAAGACCTAAAAATGCCCTAAATAGTCTCTTTTCACACTACAAGATGGTTGCACAATACCTCAAAGTGGTGCTATAAAACAAATCCATGGGTGCACTTCATTTTCAAGGCAATTCATTAGCAAGGTTATGTTTCTTCTATTCTCTTGGGGAATCCTCTTTTCTCATCAAGAATATACTAGCACCATTACATTGGGGAATCCATCTCACCTCTTGAGTGGATTAGCTTGGGATTCTTTCACCATTTCATTCAAAGTTGTAAGAAGAGCTTAGTTGTGGGGGTCCAAAATCCCTCCCTTGGAGGAAGAAGGGACCCATAGTCCTGTTTCTTCTTGGCGTTTTCTTTCCCTAATATAATCCTTGCCATTGGTGACATGAGTCTTATTGGTTTTTTGTTCTTATGTCCTTATGCTCAATAGTTTAGTTGTTATTTTATTTCTTAGTTTAATTCTTAGCTTGTTCTTTTATTTTTCTTTCTCTAACCCTTTTCCTTTACATCTGTCTTCTTTAGCTAACCCAACTAAGCTTGTAAGCACCTCTGTTTTTCTCATGTAGGTGACAAAAGAGGTGCAACACAATGCACCTTGAACTATGCAATGGTTCTGTTCCTGAGTGGGGTTTCCTTCCTATATATTATGCATTGAGGTTCTAGAAGGAATTCTCCCTCTGGTTCCACCTGAATCACAAACCAGTTAGTAATATGATTATATTCATGTACATATTTCTTTAATAACGAAACATGGAAAATATTATGTGCCTTCATTGTGGGAGGAAGTGATAGGCTATGGGCTATAGGTCCCACTCTATCCAAAATTTCAAAGGGTCCACAATACCAATGTGCCATCTTGGCACAAGCTCCAATTCTCAAGGAACTTGTCCCGTGTCTAACTCTGAGATACACATGATCCCCTGTTTTGAACTCTCTAGGAGTTCTCTTTCTGCCCGCATAGATTTTTTGTCTATCCTAAGCTATTTTCAAATTTTGTTTTATCTTAATCGCTTGTTGTTCCATTTATTTCAACATGTCTGCCCGATTGCAATTCTACCTACTCGATTATTCCAGTGGATTGGAATCTTGCACTGTCTACCATACAGGGCTTCAAAAGGGCTCATCCTGAATGAATCTTGATAGCCATTGTTGTAGGTAAACTCTACCATTGGTAGGTAGTCTTCCCACTTCTTAGGATGATGCATTACATGCATCCTTAACATGTCCTCTAATACTTGGTTTACCCTCTATGCCTGTCCATTTGTTCGAGGGTGATAAGATTTCTTAAACAATAATTTAGTATCCAAACTAGCCATTAAATATTTTCATAAATTTGCGGTGAATTTCATATCTCTATTAGATATGATCTCCTTAGGCATTCCATGCAAGCTAAATATTTATTTTATGAAAATACTAGCAATATTTATTTCCTTCCAAGTTGACTTGACGGGAAGGAAGTGAGCATCCTTGCTCAATTTTTCCACCACTACCATGATGGCATCATTCTGCTTGGTCAATTTTGGTAATCCGGTGATGAAATTCATTGAGATGGTTTCCCATTTCCATTCTAGAATTGGTAGGGTCTGCAACAACATTGTTGGATGTTGGTGTTATTCTTTAACCTAGTGACATTCTAGACATTTAGCCAAGTAATCAGCTATGTCCTTCTTCAGTCCTGGCCAATAGAATAGTTTCCTACTAGATGTAATCATTTTCTGATATCTAGGATGACCATTATATGGTCTTCTGTGTAGTTAATCCATCATGAACATCTTCAAGTCGTCATGATTTGGTATATAAAACCCACCCTTGTAAGTTAGCATGCCATCATTCAACATTTTACAAACTTCATGCCTCATCTTCGTGGGCTCTTTCTCTCAGTATGATTTTACAGTCTTGAAAAATGCATTTGTTTCTTGTGCATTTTTTACTCTCTCCCTGACGTTCATTTCATAGGTGCTTACAAATTCCACGTAAATCACTTTTACACTTCTACTAAGAGCATCAAACACCCTATTTTTTTTTCCTTTGACGTGTTTTATTTCAAAACCAAACTCACTAAGGAGATCCATCCATCTAGTTTGTGTAGCATTAAGTTCTGGTTTATCAAACAGGTACCTAAACAAACAATGGTCTGTCATAAGCACAAATATTCTACCCAGGAGGTAATGCCTCCAGGTTTTTAAAGCATGCAATATGGCAGCTAAATATAGATCATGGGTCACATAATTTATTTCACGCTCATTCAATTTTTTGTATTAATAAAATATTACATATTCTTCTTGCATAAGGACTCCTCTGATTCCTTCCCTACAAGAATCTATACACACAAGGGAGTTCTTGTTTGGGTCTACAATTTTGAGCATAGGTGAATTTTTTATAAGGTGTTTCATCTCATGGAATCTCTCTTCGCATTCTAATGTCCAAATGAATCTAAATCCTTTTTTCTAAAGGGAAGTGATTGGGAAACCGATCTTGGAAAATCATGTTACGAACCTTCTATAGTATCATGTTAGGCCCATAAAGGATATGATATCAGATACATCCTTTGGGGTAGGCCAATCCATAATGGATTTGATCTTGTTAGGATCATATGCCACCCCTTCTTCAAAAATAAAATGGCCTAAGTAATGGACTTGTTTCTGGAAAAAGTCACACTTACTAAACTTAGCATAGAGATGATGTTATCTTAGTACTTGAAGCACTAACTTGAGATGTTTTTCATTCTCTTCCCTATTATTAGAATATATTAGTATATCATCAATCAAAACCAATATAAATATGTCTAATAATATACTGAGTACATTATTCATTAAGCACATAAAAGTGGTTGGTGCATTGGTTAGCCCGAATGACACCACCACAAATTCATAGTGACCATATCTTGTCCTAAAGGATATTTTGTGGATGTATTCATCCTTAATTCGAACCTGATGGTATCCAGACCTCAAGCTAGTCTTGGAGAAAATCATAGAACCCCTTAATTGGTCAAAAAATTCATTGATCCTTTGCAAGGGATACTTATTCTTTATGGTTGTCTTATTGAGTTTCCTACAGTCAATGCACAACCTAAGTGGGTCATCCTTCTTTTTCACCAACAAGGCTGGTGCTCCCCATGGAGACACACTAGGTTTGATGTATCCCTTGTCCATCATTTCCTTTAGATGTAGTTTTAGAACAACTAGATATGGTGTACTCATTCTATAGGGTGTTCTAGAAATTGGCACCACTCCTAGTGAAAGTTCTATTGAAAAGTCAATATCCCTCCTTGGAGGTAGTCCTCGTACCTCTTCTGGGAACACATATTTATACTCTCTCAATATGGAATGGTCCTTTAGGCTTGGTTTTCCGTCCTCAATAGAGTCCAACACTTGTATTTCATAAAAAGGACATCCTTTTATGCAGTACTTCTTCATTTGAAGTCTTGATATTTGTCTCACTGAGACAATATTTTGAATACCTGGTAGTGTTACCTTTCTTCCTTAATAATTTTCACACTCCAAAGTTTTATTGTAATAGTCAAACTTGGTTTTATGGGAATCCAACTAGTCCATGTGAATAAACAGGTCATGAGATCCTAAAGGGAGTATGTTTAGGTTTTCTTGGGTGGAAAATCCACTCATAACAAATTGGAAAGATGGTATAACCTCTATTACTTTTATTTTGGTTCTAGTGTCTAGTTGTACCATCCATGATTTAACATGTTTAACTTGTTGCAATTTACATTTCTCAACAGTTTGAGGGGAAACATAACTCAAATTAGAACTAAGGTCAATTAAAATGGAAACTAGATGGTTGGAAATCATACTTTTCATCTCCAGCACTGAAGCTTCATGGTCGACTTGTTTATTATCCAAGGTTGCAAAAATCCGTGGCATGCTCCTAGCCACATCATTGACTGTGGTAGCCTCTTGGATGTTTTCAACCCTCCTAGTGTTTTGTTTCCTATATGGCAAGTCTCTCAACAAATGTTCTTCTCCACAACCCCAACATTTCAAGGGTTCTCTCTTTTTGTTATCAGTCTTACCTAGGGATGCTCCAAAGGGTTTATTTCCACTCCAAGAGGGGAAAGTTTTCTTGTATACATGTTTAGTAGGAAGGATCATCTTAGAACCTTTCCCATAGTTCTTGAATCTTGAGGGTTCAAACACATTTTTATTTAATATTGAACTTATTTTCTTCTTCCAGTCATCACAAGGTTATGTTTTGTTCTTGAACTGCTCATAGCAATACCTTTCCTTCTAGATAGTGTCTTCTAAGGTCTTTGGCTCATCAAATTCAATCATGTCCCTAAAGAACTGAGGTAGGCCACTAATAAATCGTTTCATTTTTTACCTTTTAATCATTTATGTAGGGTACATACCTTATCAACTCAAGGAATTTATTGATATATTCATCTATGGTGAGTTTTCCGAGGTTGAGTTCATATAACTCCTTGGTCTTCCCATCAAAGTATTTCGCTGACATATACTTATTTCTGAAGTATTTATCAAATTGTTTTTGTGACAAGTGCTTCTCAGGGATTCCTTTCACATTCCTAAGGTCCTCCCACCAAGTGGAGGCATTTCCATTCAGGTTAAATATGACTATTCAAACCTTTAAATTTTCAGAGTAGTCATGGAATCTAAAGTAATTCTTCAAGCCAAGCAGCCAAACATCTTCTTCTTCCCCCTTCTTAATTTCTCCATCGAAGGTGGGTGGTTTGGATTTCTTGAAACCTTCAGGGTCATGACTCTTTGAATGTTTCCTCTTCTTTCTTTTCCTCTAGGAATGTGAACTAGTTTCTCTACTAGAGAATTCCTTGGAGTTATAAGTTTCCTCACCATAGGATTCTTACGACAAGTGTCTCTTGGCTCCATGTTGGGCCTTCTTTGAGGTGCTCCTCCTTGTTTGGCCACATTCAGGGCTAGTCTTTCGTATCTTAGGTGGAATATGGGTTTTCTTTGTATGATTTATGTCCACATGAGTGGATGTTGTTCCATGTTGTAGCTACCTTTGTATATTTGATAATATTTGTAGCAGGACTGCATTAATTTCCATTTTCTTTTCCTTCTCTTTTATTAGTCTTTAATTTCTTATAGTTTCAGCCAGATCTAGATGGGTTTCCATTTCCCTCATTTCATAATATTCTTCCTCTCTATTGTGGGATCTCTCCCCCAATTCATGGTGTGTCACCATCCTTTAGGTTGTAGTTTTCCTGTGGTCTACTGACTGTTTGAGTGTTGATAATTTTTTTATGTTAGTTAATGTTCTATTAGTTCATGAAAAACACACAGTTCATATTTCCCAATCACACACAACTGTAGAAAATATCATTCCTTTATTTAGTATATGTTTAATTAATCCTTTTAGGAAAGGAGTAAGATAAGGTATCACCCCTAGAATTTATTTAAATAAAATTATCTTTAATAATATTTTTAAGTGACTTGTTCATGAGCCCAAGCAGGCCAAGTGTTGTAACCATGCTCTGATACCAATTTGTAACACACCTGACCCCTAAGTACCCTTTCCAGGGATGGGGAAACAAAATTTTTCTTACTCAAATCATATTGAATCATCATTCTGAGATGATCCATCATTTTCTAATCTCTCGTCGCTTTTGAACAACTATTACTAGGATCTAATCCAACCTCTAGTTTACAAGTTATGGCTTCCTAAATTCCTTCGAGCGATCGTTGGTTGAGGAAAACATGGAGCCCATGTGGATCCATATCCTTCATACCATTCCCATGTTCCTACCTCTATCAGAGATGGTCCATCCACCGTTTAAACCAACGACGAGACTTAATCCTAATTTAACACACAACTAGAGGAGAATTCATTGTTTGATGCTTCAATACTGAACATCCTTTTTCTTTCCTACATGCATGTCCTATGGATTCCTGAAATCCCAAAGGATATCAAAATATTGCCACGTGGCTCCAACCTTGGGGCCCTTCAACCTTCCCACAACGCTACATCCCAAACTCCCGGAGTCTCGAAATCATGAACTTCTGAAGAGTCTAGTCTTGCACAGGGTGACGTACTAGATGCGCCAATGAATACATGTGGGTCCCGAATAATCCTACCTCCACATGGACGAAACAAGTAATTTCTATATATGACACACGAAAAGGCAGATAGGACACGTGGCCTCTACAGTGGGTGGCATGTGTCACATCTTAATGGGAACATATGGTCGGTGAAACATCCAAATCTAGGTGACATGTGACATGTAAAACATAGTTCCACATCACCCTGGGTGATGTTAGCACACCAATTCACCCCAGACTGATCTCCTTCCAAGTCCTTTGATATTATGGTCATGGTGTGTCCATGTAACCCCTAGATCTACAACCTTCTTTACTTTGTAACTTTGGTGTTCGGGGAATTCAGTGTGTGTCTCCCTCCTTTCTCCGAAAGTGGTAAACATGGGTCTAACCATGGCATAAATCCAATGACCATGGAATATCTCGAAGGATTCCTAGATCTAAGGTTGTTTTCTTTGCAGCTCTGATCTTGAGGGATTTCGACTTCATGGCCTCTCCACTCTCCTGAAGTAGGACTTCACTGAAGTATCATACGTGGGTCCCTCCTCTAAAGGATCAGAGGCTTAAGAGGAGTTCTTCATGAGCTCTTCAGATCCATGACTCTCATCACTTCATGACTTCTGTATTTGGGGAGCTTGATTCTATATCATCCCCATTCAAACGGATTGGGATTTTGCTGAAGTTACCTCTGTGTGGATCCAAAAACCAAGGGGGATTTTGAATAGTCTCATATCAATGGTTTGCATTACATTGAGATAATTGAATGGATCTAGGTTTATCTTTCATGGATAAGGAAACTTCTAGGTGTCAGTTAACCTTATGGGTAACTGCAACCATTAGTTGTCTTCAACTGATTTATAAATGGTAGGGTCAAAACATTTTGGAGATCCAAACTCCCGCATTTCCAAATCCATAAAGGATTAACTCCTTTTCGACCCAACGTAGGGTTCCCAGACCTTGGTCACATGGTGATATGAAAAGATCTTTTATATGACAATGGTTGAGTTATTAGGCATGTGTTAATTAACCAATTAGGAAGTTGAATGAAAGAGGAAGAAACATGAATGAAACATAGAATCCATTAGGCATATTCATATATGGAGATAATAATAATACAACAACAAACCATAAAAACCAATGTGATAACGAAGTTCGACAATCTCGCCTACATCTCCGGGCCTTTGTCTAAGTGGGTGAGGCTTTATTATTTTTCTTCAAAGTGATACATGTACATCAAATAAGTTCCAAAAGGGTTACAAACTAATCTGGTCTTATTCTACCATATCTCTAGAACCCATCAAAACTAATGACACTGAAATCGGATGACCGGAGCTCCAAGAAATGGCCGACAAAGGTGCGCTCCTTAATAGCTTCCCTGCATAAAAATGGCTTTGGCTTGGAAAATATTCATCATAAACCTGATTTGAAACTCCTCTATGGCTTCAATAATCCATGTTTTATATATATCTAAAGTTGATAACCATCTCCCAACTTCCCCCAAATATCTAGCCTCAAAAAGGACCCAATATCCCCCAATATTGGCCAAAAATCTCCAAACTTGTTGCATAAAATCATTTAAAATCACTATAATACAGTAAATAATCATTTCTAGGAAAATTTTGAGGATAATACCCTTAGGAATGGGCACGTGCCCCATCTACAGGGTCACATGATATCATGTGGTCAAGCGCTAGCCCCCAAGGAGCTACACGTTGGCCCCTCTTCTGCTAACACCTAGTCCTTTGGCGAAAATCCATGTACCCATAGCATGAATAGTGCGCCTGGCCATTGGTCACCTCCATTGAGTCCCATGGTGGTAATTTATGTGTTGTCTCATGGCTCCCATGCTCGACTCTTAATGTTGCGTGTACGTCAGTTGTTATATTGCTATAGTATATTCGCGGGTTGGGGCTAGGCCCCAAATCTTTCTGCCTCCGAATAATACAACAAGGAAAATAATACATTTATGCTGTCACTATAGGTTAAGAACCAAAATGATGGTGGGTTGGATAGCCCGGCCTTTCCAACCTGTTTTCCTGGACAAGAGATCGCGTGTTCAAAACGGGTGGATTCCCAAACATTTTGGAACAAACATCAACCAATGAATGGGTGCCACGTGGCAGTCGATGTCTGGGCCACATGGCATGTTCCCATTCGACGAAAAAATTCCACATGTCACTCAGTCATTTGACCACTTGCATACCCAGCCAACACAACTTTCCACGTTTCAAACCGACCATGTCATTTGTACGGGCATGCCATGTGTCACCCTTGTAGTGGTGACATGTGTCACCCCCAGATTGGTCCACCTATCATTCCCACATCAGAACCTTCTACAGTCAACTACCAAATGTGCCTACCAAATCATATGTATGGTCATACGACCTGTACATTCAGCTGCCACATGGCACTATACGGATTTTATAGACTGTACAATCATCATTTATTTTCTTGTTTGGCCAAATGAACAGATTGTGATATGGGGAGCATATGACATCCGTTTGAGCCTGTTCAAGTTGCGTTGGGTTCATATTGATGAATCCTACACATAGGGTTGTTTTGAATCTATTATGAGAACTTTGATTGTTACGCCTTTCTGAGCTCCATCAAGCTCCTGGATCCAATTATGGATCACATGGGTCCTTCAGAAACTCTTGTGGGATACATGCTAATTCCTTTAGTCGTAAATAGGTTAAGGAAATGGGCATTATCCCTCGATCATACGATGAAGAGTCTGAAGGAGGTGCCCTCCTTCCACAAAGTTTGAACTTGAAATTCCCATGTGGGTAGATTTAAGAGGTCAACAAGACTTAACCATTTCTATAAATCGTACCCCGACCTTCTCATAGGCTTAAATCCCATGACTCTTTAATTACTAAAATGAGGTAAGGAGATGACCATTCTAAAGAATGAGTTCACAGGGAGATAATACATATATCTACCTTAATCATTCAACACAAAACTAATTCATACACACACACACACACACACACACACACACACACACACATATATATATATATAATCATCATTTCCATTTAAATAAACACAGTATGAATATACTTATAAGAAAACCAGAGTTCATGAAGCGACTACTGAAAGGGGTTCCTATTTCCACCCAACCTCCAAGTGTCTCTCCTTGGGGAGCACCAATTCTTCTCGTTAAAAAAAAAGATGGGACTTTGAGACTATGCATTGACTATCAACAACTAAATATGATGATGATAGGGAATACATATCCTTTACCCAGAATTAACGACTTGTTTGACCAAGTGGGAGGAGAAAACATATTCTCTAAGTTATATTTAAGGTATAGTTATCACCAAGTCAGAATAAAGGATGAAGATATAAATAAAACAACATTTAGAACACGATACAAACACTATGAGTTTGTCATAATTTTGTTTGGTCTTACTAATGCACCAACAACCTTTATGTGTTTGATGAATAGTATATTCAGTCAATACCTGGATCAATTTGTGTTGTTGTTTATCGATGATATTTTATTTTACTCAAAAATGGAAGAAGAACATGAAGAACATCTGAAAATAACATTGCAAACCTTAAGAAAATAGAAGTTTTATGCAAAGTTTGATAAGTGTGACTTCTACCAAAGAAGGATATAGTACCTAGGACACGTGAGATCCAAAGAGAGTATTAGAGTTTATCTAGAAAAGATAAAAGCCATTATGGAATGGCCTATTCCTTAGGATGCAGAAGACATCAGATCATTCATATTGGTCACAAAAGTGTGAGGACATCTTTGATAAATTAAAATGACTGTTAACTATAGCACCTATCCTAAGGGTAGCGGATCCTGGTAAAGACTTTATAGTTTGCGTGGATACAAGCAAAGAAGGCTTGGGAGTTGTCATAACAGAAGTTGGACATGTCATCTGTTACGAATCACGTAAACTGAAAGAACATGAATGGAATTATGTTACACATGATTTGGAGTTAGTAGTCATAATTCATGTGATGAAAATGTGGCGACATTATTTAATGGGGAGAAAGTTTTTTCTACTAACTGGAAACAATGGTGTAAAGTTTTTATTTAGTCAACCAGATCTAGCATTTTATAGTGAATTTGATTTCAAAGTAAGACACATCAAAGGAAACAAAAATAAAGTTGTATATGCCCTAATTCGGAAGACTAACAAACTTTTTGAGATAAGTGTTAGCAAAGAAGAAAATGACATTGAACAAAGAACAAAATATGCAAACTGTAATGAAACAAAATACATCAAAACAACAACATAATTACAAGAAAATGCAGAAAAACAGAACCAAAGAGATATGAGTTTAGATAAAAATGGGCTGCTAAGGTTAAAAAACAATGTGTACGTACCTAATTATGTTGAATTAAAATCAACAATTCTTGACGAATTGCACAAAAGGTTGTATTCTGGTTGTCCAGGATACCACAAAATGATAACAAACTTAAGAAAATTGTTTTATTGGACTAACATGAAGAGTGAAACAACTGAATATTTATCTAAATACTTAGATTGTCAATAGGTAAAGGTTGAACATCACCATCCAGCTGGTCTGTTATAGCCTCTACCTATACCAAAATGGAAGTGAGAGATTATCTCATTGGACTTCATCATAGGTGTTCCTAAGACTCAATCACAAAATGACTCAATTATGGTAGTGATTGATAAACTTATCAAATCTGCACATTTTATACCTGTGAAATCTACTTATAAAGAAATTAATATTGCTGAAATTTTTATGAAAGAAATATTTAGATTGCATGGAATTCCTAAGATGGTGATCACAGATAGAGACATCAAATTTACGTCAAATTTTTGGAAGGAATTGTTTGCAGGATTGGATACTAACCTAAATTTCATCACAAGATACCATCCAGATATGGATGGACAAACTGAACGAACGAATTAAATTGTGAAATACATGTTACGAATGTACGTGATAACGAAACCAAATAAGTAGAAGGAGTACCTACACTTAGTTGAATTTGCTTACAATAATGACTATCAGACATAAGCCAAGATGAGTCCCTTCAAAGCATTATACTGAAGGAAATGCACAACCCCAATTAGCTCGGATAATCCAGTTGACATGCTTATGATGGGACCGAAAATGCTCTAGAAAATCGAGAAAATGGTAAAATGGGTACAACAAAACTTAAAGGAGGCCCAAGGTCGATATAAAAGCTATGTTGATTTAAAAAGGAGACACCAAGAATTTCAAATTCGAGACCATGTATATCTGAAAGTCAAAAAAATGAGGAGATCTCTAAATCTAGGAAACTATTCAAAGTTGTTTCCAAGGTTTTGTGGCCCCTTCGAGATTTTAACTCGAATCGGACCCGTGGCATATCAACTAGCACTTCCTGCAAACTTAAAAGTTCATAAGTTTTTCTTGTTTCCTTATTAAAAAAGTATTTTCATGATCGTACTCACATCATTGATTGGACATGTTGCAGGTGGAACTAGAAGGCGAGTTCCAAGCAGAACCTCTGTGCATTCTGGACATGAAAGAAATAGTACTACGGAATAGAGCCATCACCCTGACAAAATTACAAAGGAAGCACTTTGTCCCTGATGAGGCCAATTGGGAATTGGAGGAAGATTTGCATAAATCTTATCCAACCCTATTTCGAGAGAGGAATGAACACTAAGAAAAATGTCGTACTTAAGGGGGAGAAGATGTAATATCCTCAAATTTTAGAATATTAAATTCTAAGTGAACTTTGGAATAAATTTTTGTTTTTGGAAAATTCAGATTTGGAAATTATCTTCCATTTATGGAAAATCCGAATTTGGAATTTTTTTTATTGTAATTAATTATTTGATGACTGTTGGGAAAATATCTGACTTGCCCAACTAACCTCTTTTATTTTGACACATGTGAAAGACAAACTTTTTATAAATTAAATGTTGCAAGACAAATGCAACAACTAGGCTAAAAATAGTTGACCATGACTCCATGAGTGGGGAACATGTTTGAGCTGCCTCAAGGATGATTCTTACAAGTGGAAAATGTGGAATTTGACCACTAGAATCCCCTAAAGATTAGGGTTTTGTAAAGCTGGGAATTTCCCAAGGAGGGAAGGAAAGACCCAAGCACAAGATGCATATAAAAAAACCATACAGAGGAGGGAGGATGTTGCTTAGTATGTTGGGGAAAGGAAATCTATTTTTTGTTATGAGCACACTGAGTGTGAGGTTGAGGAATTTCTGATTTGTGGATGGTGACTATAGCTAAGGAGGATCATTCAGTTTACCCTTATGGACTCATGGTCAGGCTATGGGGTGAACAGGGAAAGTGAACTTGGTTGTTTTGTTCTATGGTTGGGTGGAACATGGTTGTTCCATTTGGATTCCAGCATCGAGTTCAGATATGTATCTTGACTTCTTTTAATTATTAATTGTTAGGAATATGATGGCCTATTATAGTGGAATGATACTATATTGTTTAATTGAAATGTGATACTATATATATGTAAATGTAAATGTACTTAGACATAAATAAATGGCAAAACTATTTTATTCTCCTATTAGCCATTAAATATGGTTGTACATGTATAATTAATTATATAGATATAAATATATATATCTGCTCATGCATAAATAAATTATAGGACTATTTGTTATGTTCATATTGACCATTGGATTTTATCGAGTTTCCATTTAAATCTGTACAAACACAAATAGCATAGAGAATAGATAGAACGAATAATAGTTTGAATACATTCTTTATTACCACAGAAATATAGTGATGAAATAGAAGTATCGTATAAAATCAACCTTTGTATTCAATCGATCAATGTTCAAAATATTACAATTGGAGTACCATAATCCAACTCCACAACTTCCTATACTGTAAACAGATTTCTAAGAAAGTATATACAGAATCTGGTTATAACCGAAGTCAATGCATGCAAGGACATGGAACTCGAATACCTTTTGAGTAAGATGATTCCTTCACCTAACTTCACCAACTTGCGCAACCTGCAAAGGAAGTAAAAGGGGGGGTTTAGTAAATTGTGCTAATATTTTAATTCTATGGAAATTAACAATAAGAATAAGTCAAGGACAATACTTAGCTTGAGTCCGACGAAGAAACATATCACTACTTGTTCTTGTGCGACAATTTTTCCACGATACATGAGGAGGAGGAGTGGACCCAAAACCAATTGATGTGTACACTTGCAAAACAAAAAACAACCCCATCATTAATTTCACATATACATGCATAGACTTCACTCTTAAAACAAAGAAAGTGAAAGTAAATAACTAGCATCGAAATAGACTGTGCATAGATTAAGGAAACAGGAAGCACACATTAACATTTCTTCAACGCTGTGTCGAGGATCAATAAACAGGAGGAATTGACTATGGAAAAGGTCAACATTTAAACAAATATTTCCATTCTCTTTCTCGAAACCACTAAGTGAAATTCTGATTTGGGTAATGATTACAGTTAGCAAGTATTATTTTGATAAGAATTCATAAGAGGCGCATAAGATGTGACCTGCGTATTGTTCACAATGAGTCACACAAATTTAAATAACATTATAATAAGAACCAAATCTCTCCCGATAGAGAAACCATTTTATAACCAGAGGGTACAAGAAACTATCATTTCAAACGATTAAAACTTTGTTTGTATTGCTAATTATATGCACGAAAAGTAAATCCCGAATTCCCATAAAGTGTTAATACTTGCACAGAGCATAAATAATATTGTCGTATATTTACACAGAGCGTGAATCGTTTATAGTTTATAGTCTATTACACACTGTATTTTAGATAGCATGACTTGACATAGATATGGTAGTTATGCTAAGGGCTAGGATATCTCTAGTCGAAACTTTCTTAATTACAAATAAGTGTATAACTCTAATCCAATAACAACAATAAATATGCTATGCATGCAATAAAGGAATACATATATGTCTAATGGATTATCTCTATGTCACAATCAAATGTTGAAGAGTCAAGGAACTTTAATGTCCCCTAACAATTTTTTTTTATATATTTGGGAAATTTGGGGTAGATTACAATACAAATACAATAATTTCCACAACATAAAATAATATCAATTTTGAATATTCATAAATAAGGATAGAACAATTACCCTTTAATAGGAATGAGTCAAAGAAATTGGTTGTGTAAAAGAAATTTTCCACCTAACCATAAGTATCTAGTCTACATACCAACTCAAAGTTAGAATATGAGTGGACCCAGTTGAAGTAACCGAGCTAGAATATTATCTCTCTCTCTCTCTCTCTCTCTCTCTCTCTCTCTCATACACACACAAAACAACCCATATACCAGCCAATCCACTTAGTACAAAGAATTGCATGCATATCATCTAGCCATCAACAACTAAGGGACTCTCTTCTACTCAACCACAGAACATAAGAACTATCTTCTACTTATTTACTCAACAATTACTCATGGATATTATTCCCTCTATAGTTCCTTAGTGTGGGTAGAAAGAGCTCAAATTGGTTTATTATTTTTGAGAATTTCATGCAAGAGAAATACTTATTTCTCATGCATCCAAGGAATAGAAATTCCATAGTGGGTGAATGAATCTTGACTTTACCAACCTCTATACTCACCCACAACCAACTATATTTCATCCCATATCTACAATTTCCTCTTTACAATGTTGATAATGGTTAACGTCTATCTTGGTAATAGTTAGCAGTGTAGAACATATCATGAGTATCTCAAAGAAAACCACGTGAGAATGTTGGAATGAATGATATAGCTATTGGGAAAATAGAGGATTGGTGGAAATTAAGGCTCACATTACAATTAACTAGAGGATTGTAGGGATCTTAGAATTCCCATCTTGATTTTACTCAAGCCATGCTCCCATAACTATGTGAAAAAGATTTCCCTACGAACCTTTACATGCATTGAAAGATTGGTTTATAAGTCAAAGGAAATGGTTCCCTTTATTTAAGGAACATGCTAGAAGAAATATTAGTTCTAAGGATGACACTTGATACTAGACAATATATTTTACGATATGCCACCTTTCCTCTCCCCCTCTAGTTGAATCATATCACTTCTCATACTCAGCACAACCATCTTGGACCATTATATATTATATAACAATATTAATATTTTCATAACTTAATTTTACAATTGTAGCTTACCACATTGTCCATATAAGTCTATGTGCTTCATACATGCCTAGTAAATCATTGGTCATGCCTTATCCTTGAACTTCACAAAAGAAATCCATACTAGCATATTTGCAACATCTACAAGTGTAGTCACTTATTTAAAATTACATGGCTTGGATCCCATTGTTATAATACTAACATATACAATTTATAGATGATATAATCAATGCATTATGGGGTCAAAATTGGAGCATTACAAAATATTACACAACCATATATGTCATCTGAGGGAAATATTATCATAATGATCATTTATAAACACGGGACTTATATTCCAGTCACTTCAACAACATGGAACATAAGTCAAAATTTATGTTTAAATCTTGGTGTTAGTCTTATATAGAGAGCTCCCTCTTCAGAAGGGATACTAGTTGTCATTGAAAGTATGAGTGGAATATCCAATGCAAACCTATTTTTTCACTATCCTTTAGTAGGTGTGTGAGGATGGTATGTTGGTTAGTGCTATGGCTTGGGTTTTTTCTTGTCTTATGTACAAGCATTTTTCCTCTGAATGTAAACAAGGCCTTTTTTTCCAATGTAGCCTACAAACAACAAGTAGCTAACCATCTCAATCAACAAACTCATTGTTTCACAATTAAAAATGAAATTGATTGAAAACACCCAAAGAATTCTTTTAGCTGAAAAGATAAATTGCTTTTCAAATGCACTAGGAGATAAATCATTCCAATGGCAACAATGAGTTTCCTTCTTTACAACCTCTAAATTTCAATCCAACAATATGCAATGGGAGAATAAGATGAAATAAGGTGCCAAATATTTTGATAAAGAAACCATCTCTTTCACTATGGGGAATATCTAAAGCTAGTTGGAATGAGATACTTAATGTAATCATTATGTATTTAAATAATTGAACTAGCATACTACACTGCATGTAGAGTGAATGAGAGAGAATACCATCTATTTCTAGGAAACAATCTGACCCAATTGTCGCATACAACCTCAAGAATGATGCATACAACCATAAGATCCATTAAAATGTTGTGTATATGCTTTCGGTAGGTGCGTATAGCCTAAATGTCCAGTGGCCTCAATAATTGATAAGCGAATAGTAGTCAGGAACAAACATAACCCAATAGACTCAATGAACAGTACTCGATCGAAATTAGGCACGTAATTAGAATCTTTAAGAAAACAATTTCAACAACAAATTCCTATGAGCCATGAGACATTAATTTAAACATTGAGACATAGATAGTGGAATAATTTAAATTTTTGGTATTCACAGACAGTAGTAATGGAAATTTAAAATCAATTTTTGAGAAGGTATTATAGATACGATAAGAAATTTGTCATATCTCATATTTTTTTCTTTTTTTTTTTAATTGTCTTTTTTGGTAACTAGGGGAATCGGTAACAACGAAAGTATCGTACTCATGTGACATGGGGTTGAATCCTGTTGGTTATCTTATAACCCCTAGGGAGAAATCACACCGCCCGCAAGCACGCCCTCTAGATAAATCGGAGTGAGAATCGAAATTGAGACCTCCTTTTACA
Source organism: Picea engelmannii (assembly GCA_009831015.1). NCBI lineage: Eukaryota > Viridiplantae > Streptophyta > Pinopsida > Pinales > Pinaceae > Picea > Picea engelmannii. Next base: position 907,305 of record ML777322.1, read on the forward strand.
TATTTCCTTCCACTTACACGACACTTGCCAATCGGTATACACCCCTGTGCGAAAAACCAAATGCCAAATAGTCATATCTCATCTTCAAAAGACAATTGAGAACATAATATCTTAAGTTTGAGTGGCCAACAATTATGTGGAAGTAATGAACAAAAATATTCAAATCATGAATAAGTAACAATAATCTCACATGTAAATAACACAATCACATAGAAACGTCAAAGTAGTTCAAGATACAATGGACATCATATTTACCTTGGAAACCAAAAGGGAAAACTAACTTCAAATGTTTACTCAGTTCTCATTTTAAGGATTTCTCATTACAATACAATTTATAGTTCTTTATGCATTTTCCTCTCTTGGACAATAAACTCCTCTTTGAAAGTGAAAGTATAGGAACAAATAAGAATAAATGGGGTAATAGAAAAGCCAAAGGGAATGAGCTTTCATTTCGGGTTCCTTAGCCTTTTCTCTCCTATTTTATTTTTCTTTAACATTTATTTCTTTGTTTCGCTCTCTTTTATCTTATTTAGTTTTACATTTACATGAACTTTCCTATTTTATATAACCTTTCATTAATCACTAAAATAACTTGCATTAATCACTAAAATAACTTGAAGATGTGAATCTTACAATCTATCACATTTTCTTACTAATAAAATAATTGTTATCTCTCCCATTGTTATATGGCGTATGTATAAATCTAAATCAATGATGCTTTAATAAAATGACATATATGTCTCATTCAAAAGAAAAATATATAATGTGCATTTGTCTGTGTGGAGCATTTTCCTTTCATTAATTATTCTGGACTCTTCCTCGTTGGTGATGGTATAAATTTTATGAATCATCGTTGGCATGCCTCCATTTACACCAAAAACCCATGAGCATGATGGCATCGTGAGCCTTTGGTGAGTTGGGGTATTATTGTTGTTAAGAAATAAATTGGGTTTGTATCAAAGGGAACAACCATATGTGTAATGTTTACATGAGAAAACTACAAGCCTATGCATATTCAAATGTTATTAATAATTTAGCCATAATGTACCATTCCAAAAGGATAATTAGTGAATCAAATTGTTTCTACATCACTAAAGGAAATGGATTTACGCAGCGACGTTTTAATAGAAAATTGAGGGTTATCACCTTTTGATTTATTTTACTTGGACTAAGAATATCAATATAATTAAGTGTTTTTAATTATTTACATGTGGAGTACTTATATTTCTTTCTATTTTATTTCTTGATGCGATTAACTCGGTTGATTATACATTAACGTTGTCCTAGAATGGAAGCCTCTTATGTATTATGTGAGCTCATTCAGCCCTTAAACGGCTTCAAATGCTCTGTCTTTTTATCAAAAGGGCCCGAACACAAAAGGTAATGGTCAAGCCGAACCGATTCATTCAATTGCGGATGCTTGAGTGAAAAATGCTCTTAGACTTGATGGATCGAGTTAACACAAATTGAGAATGGAAGCCTCTTATGTATTATGTGGACTAATTTCTTTTGGACAATTTCTAAAATATTGATTTTTATTTTTATTTTCATTTTATTTCTTGATATTATTAGCTTGGTTGATTATATATTAACGTTCTACTAAAATGGAAGTCTCATATGTATCATGTGGATTGTTTTTTCTTGGAAAAATTCTAAAATTTGTATATTAAATATTGATTCCTTAAAATTATGTAACATTAATTATTTAATAAACAAAATTATTGAAAATTTGTTTATAATTTTTTTCATTTTTTTTAATATATTTTAAATATAAATGTTAATTTCTAATTTCTAATTATATTATATAAAAAAAATGCATTTTCCTTACAATTTATATATATATATATATAAAATAAAGTTGAAATGTGAATATAATATATAGAAATAAAAACGATATGACAATTCAATTATGGTTAAATGTTAGTAAAAAACATATTAATCCATTATCATAAGGGATATTGGTTTTCTTGTAAATATTGTCTAAGCCAAAAATCTTTTAAAAAAAATTGATTATAAAGAAAAACCTAAATTGCTTATAATTGACTAAGAGCTCACCTTTTTTTAACATAATAAAATATGTTAATGTCAAGAGACACAAAAAAGTAGAAATGTACCTCCTTACAAACTACCAATTGCCAATTACAGGAAACATGACTTTAGGATCACTTCAAATAACACTAATTTTATTAAATAATAACAATGAGTCAATTCATATTCATTAATAATAGCTAATAATAACTATCTTCACTACAAATTAACAAATAAACTATTGTAAACTTTGCCCCTTAAAAATATATAATACTTTCTTACACGATAACTTTAGCAAATGACATTTAATGGTTACACGAAGGTGTTAGGTCTGGTTGATAATGAATATCATATTATCAAATCTAGTTATTTGGAGGGTTTCGTTGTGTAAAGAATCTAGGTAGTTGGGAGAAGACACCCCAAAAAAACTAATGATGTTAAAGGTTGATATGACCTAGGTCATATGGGTGTTCTTATCTTAACTAAAAATACATATTTTGATGTTGGGAAAGAGATTCTCAATAATAAGTTGAAGTCTATCAAAGTTTATCAATTTGTTTGATTTGGTGCGTTTCTTTTTTTTTTTAACTACAATGTATTGATTTCAACAATAGAACAACTCAAAAAAATATGGTCCATTGATTTTAATGATAATATTATTATGAAAATTTATTCAAGATATTAATTGAAGAAACCAAAAAAAAATGATTCAATACATTTATCAAGTGAAATATATTGTACAATAACAAAATGAAAACAAATTTTAAAATACATATTCTAATGCTAGGAAAGAGATTATGTTGAAGTCCATCAAAGTCTAAAGTCTATTAGTTTGTTTGATTGTGTGAGATTTCTTTTTTTTCATATTAAAACTCTTACAATATTAAGAATACAGAATGCATTCAAACCAAAAGAATGCAAAAGAATAAATAACAATTATGAATAACATAACAAAATTTATTAATATCAAGATTAAAATGTTTGAAAGGTTTTCAAAATCAAATTTCTTTTTTATATGAAAACATTGAAAATATTGTGGGTAAATGGAAAATCTATATGTGTGGATAAAATAAATCATGACCATCTAAAGTTTTGATATGGATAGTTTTGAAATGGACTTACTTTGTATATTATAAATGATTCCTAGAAAATTCCAAATGATCTATTTCATCTCAAACATATACATATACATAATGATAATCCTCTGTAATTTTCACACAATCATTTATATGCACAATCATCCTATATTCATCCTAGCTATGGATCTACCAAACACAAAGAAACATCAAATATATAAAATTACAAATATGTCTATTTAATTGCATATTTAAAGTTTTGTTTGTATATATTTTATAAATATAATTATTCATAAACATTTATTTTAATATTTTTTATTAATATTTAAAATGTAAGTTACTAATTATCTTTGCTTTGAGGAATTGGTTACCTTTTAAGGATTCAAAATAATGAAAACAAAATGTATAGTATTAAATTTAAGAAAAATAATTATTAAAATTTTAATCCATTTTGATATTGAAAATAATCATTTCATTCATTTAAAATTATAATTTTAATAAAATTTTCATAACAATTTTTTATAACAACAAATCTCACAAATAAAATTAATTTTTTTTTATAATAACAAATCTCAAAAATAAAATTACAATTCAAATAAAAATGAGAGAACCCAATTCTAAATAATAAGAAACCTAAATTAAATAGTAACAAACATAAATATTAACAAACATTTTTTTAGAAAAGTTAAAATGTTTAACCTCCAACAATAAAACCTTGGTCATTGGTAAAATGCCTATCACTTTTCAATATTGATCCTGAACCTGGAAAGGAAGATAACATTGAAGGGCACCTTCACTCGCTACTCATACGAAGCAGTTTCATCTTAAACAAGCACAACTATTCGTTTATGATCCAAGAAATCTGATTTCTAACTTTTAGATGATTTATACAAATTGGTCCAGGACGGGGTTCCACCCAAGAAAGTTTCTCCTGAATACTTGAAGCTCGTTATATGAAGCACAACACAGCATTACATTTAGAACAAGAAACGCTCTTATGAGAAAGCTCGAAAGTTTTCATTGGCATTCATACTTGCAAATGGACATCGTACTTGTTTGGCTTCGCTTATCTTTCCTGACCATAAATTGGAACCTGGAGGTTTCTATTTTTTATTTCAATAATCATAGTTTTAAGCATATCCACTACATATAACACGGAAATTGTATGCCTAACAATCCAACCCCAAACATTGAAGAAGAGAGCAACTAAGTAGTCCTCAGGAGACAAAAGAAAGTGAAAATGTCTATATTGTTTTGATAGCAGGTTCCAAAACATTTTACATGAGCGCAGTTCTTATCTGTTATGCCATGGGAAACCTCGTCGTCGAAGCTGCTATGATGATATTGAAGTCCTAGATCCCCGGGAGTACGCGCCGCAGCAATATTCTTGGTAGATGGATTAGATGCAGTAGCACCAAGCATATATCTTGCTATTTTTTTTTCCAAGGAAAACTTGCCGCTGAAAATTCTTGCTGACTTTCTTATTTTAGAGAATGATACTGAATGTAAACTTCTCTGCCAGGAATCCTTGATTACCTTGTCTTCCCTGATTACTTTTCTTAGAAGCTACATAGAGTTGGGCAGCAATCAGGACAGCTAACTTAGAGATCCACTTCTAAATGTCCTACACACTTAAGCCCATGAAAATCAACTACTAAAACTATCCTACAAAATTAAATATATATTATTCCTTTAAAACAAATCGTTATCATTTACATAGATTTCTAGCTAATCATCATAATCAATGGTGCGAACCAGGATGAGCTGTGCGGCCTATAACTGGACTACGGTACATCGGATAAAACACAGCCATAGCGTTTTCGTTGATATTTCTACCACTTATCTCAACGACCATTTTTCCGGGAGAATTTTTTTGGACCGTTACTGATTTGTACTCTCGGATACAAGATCAAACCACCGACTTTCTCGCGGTCAATAACGTCCTGGTACGACCTGCATTCTGGAGTTCAAATAACAAGCCCTATGACTCGACAACGGATTATGTTGACTTTCTTGTTTTAGGGATTGATACTGATTGCAAACTTTTCTGCCATAAATCCTTGATTAGCCTGTCTTTCCTGATTACTTTGCTTACCCTGGCAGATAGATAGAGTTAGGCAGCAATCAGAACCGCCAGCTTGGAGGTTCGCCTCTGAACCTCCTACACACTGAGCCTAAAAAACTAAAGCGCTAAAACTAACCCACCCAACTAAATATATCTTATTAATTCAAATAAATCCTTACCATTGACACAGGTTTAGCTTATCATCGTAATCAATGGTGCGAACGAGGAGCGCTGCGGCCTTTAATGGCCTGTTATCCGTCGGATAGCGTTTTCATTCACACTTCTACCAATGATCTCAACGACCACTTTTCAAGAAGAATATTTTTGAACCGTTTGACTACTGATTTCAACTCTCGGATACAAACCACAGACTTTCTCGCGGTGAATAACATCCTCGTATGACTTGCATTCTGGAGTCGAAATTACAGGCCCTATGATTGCACAACGGATTACCTCAGCTCTGAAATCTCGATCTTCAATGGGCAAGAAGGAACGGAGGAAACAATACATGAGCATAAGGACAAAACTAGAAGCAGTTTTGCCATATAAACCACCGTTCATTCTGCAACTAAATTCAAAACTAAAACGCTCTTCCACTACATTCAAGACAAGCAATATTTGGTCTAGAGTATTAACAGATCGAAATAGATTCTATTTAAGGTATGTAAGAAACTATCTTCTATTATCAAAATTTGGGATACGGATGAGAATTCAGTTTTTTTATTCGGAAGAAAGGCTATGTTTTTATTATATAAATTTTCAGAGTTGATGATTGATGCAGCGCAAGCTTTTCACTGATCTTTAACAAAAACCATGGTGCCCTTACATCTGTGTGGAAAGAAAATAAAAACGTTTGTGCTTATCGATGCTCTTTATCTGAAAAAATCCCGCTTCAATAATACAACAAGATACAAAGTTTTCAATAAAATGCAGACTTCCAAATGGACTTTCCAACAAGTCCTAACAACCAATCGGAAATTGAAGTACTAAATAGTTATCTCCTTTTTATTTCTATAATCATAGTATTAAGCATATGAAAGGGATACATAAAGAAGATGATATGCGAGACATTACATGGGCACAGGTCTAATCCGTTACCCGATGAAAAACCTCATCGCTGAATATTGGTTTGAGAGAATGTAATGATATTAAACTCTTAGATCGCAATCATTTCTCTCCTTACTTGGGGCATGGACAAGGCAAATCTATATGTGATACGCGATATGGCAACATTTATGTTACTGTCCTAAACTTTACGAAGGTATAATATATCTTATTCCTTGCAAAAATCATCGATTTGATATAGATTTCGCTTCGCCGCATATTCAATGGAGAGAAGCAGGAGGACTGTCGTGTCCTATACCTGGGCTATGATCCATCGCACTAACGGGCGCGATCACGTCTTCTTTCATACTTCTGACAAAGATCTCAACATCAACTTTTTCAGAAGATTTTCTGAAACTTTGACTGTTGGTTTCAGCTATCGGATACAACGTCAAACCACCGACTTTTTCCTCGTGAGTAATATCCTCATATGGATTGCTTTCTGGAGACGAAATTTCAAGCCCTATTCTTTGACGATGGATTACCTCCGTTCTCAAATCTCGAGCTTCAGTCAAGGAAAAGGAACAGAGCAAACAATATGTGAGCATAATCATAAAAAGGGAAGCAATTCTACAATATAAACCACCCTTCATTCTGCAGCTAAATTCAAGAGTACTAGTTTCTTCACAAAATTGGAAACTAAACCAATCGTGTATAAAGCAATAAGAAACAGAAATAGTTTCGACCTAACGCAACTTGAAACAATCTGCTAATGCTCTTAGAAGAGGCCTCTCAGTCTTATTTATCATGGAGATTCAAGATTTAAAACCATCCTTAGAACTATGAGCTCCAATCAACGACCCCCACCCATTCCTAATCGACTCCAACTGTCCATTATTTAAAATAGTGCTTTAATTGAAACTCCCCATATATTCTAAAAACTAGACTAGGTATATGCTGTACCTTTTCGTTAGCTCATAGGCAACGTTATTTAGACGACCTGAGCAATTCAACGTCTTTCACGCTTTCCTAACAGACACCACCCGGCCATTACCTCCCATTATTTATTTAAAGTAGGGCTTTAATTGTAACTTGCCATATATTCGAAAAACTAGACTAGGGGTATGTTATACCCTTTCGTTTTTCACGGTATGCTCATTGGCACTGTTATTTCGACCTCCTGACATAATGCTGAATAGGAAAAGTGAATAAACCGCTAGTGCTTAGAAATTAAATATACATAAGCATGTGGCCGTCAGTATTTCACTCTAGAATATTTGTTCAGTCGAGAAGTATGGGCCTCCATTTCCTATATCATCGTGATATTATTATTTAATAGATTTTACTTAAACACGCTCTTGCTTCGCATTTTTTAAAGGGACATGTCTATTCAGTCTCGTCGATATTTTCCCATACTCTTTTCTTTCCGCGCGCACTAATTTATGAGATGCCTTAAATAATTGATTTATAATACGACAATTGTTGTTCTTCCATGTCATTTGTAAGTTTGACACAGATGATCCATCTACTAAATTAGACAAATGCGGTCAGCGCACACCATCGAGTCTGGCCTGCAGAAACTCTGCTATTGTTGTTGCAGAAACCTGTTGAGTTGTCAATGTCACGATGATGTATATTGACGAAATTCATAAAAAGATAGAATCTACACCATTTTGTTACGTGATTGTACACTCCCAGTTGCACCAGTCCGTTAGGATTCCTATCAGTTGCAGAAACCTGTTGAGTTGTCAATGTCACGATGATGTATATTGACGAAATTCATAAAAAGATAGAATCTACACCATTTTGTTACGTGATTGTACACTCCCAGTTGCACCAGTCCGTTAGAATTCCTATCAGGTTCTTGATCTTTTTGATTTGTTGGAGCTTATTTAGCTCAGCTCTTTTTCCTTCATGAAATGCGTTCTGCACATTCTTGTTTCCAACCTGTCTTCTCTGTATTATCTTCCTTACATCTTATTTTGTCATAGTATTAGAGCTTAGGATGTAATCCTCTTCACAGAGCCTGGAGAGCAGACCCATCACAGGAGGAAGAGTGCACAGATCATGTTGTCTCGCAGATGAGAGCGCAGGAGGTAAGCTTCTTCACAAAGCCTGGAGAACAGTCCACTTAAAGAACGTTGGAGACAACACATCGCGTGGAGGCAGCCCTACAGAAGGACGGATCATTTAAAGATTAGTGAAATCCCTTCTCCAGGAGGAAAACACAGTCATAGCAGAGGAAAAGCTACAATAACCATTGGATCGGCTGTAGGAACAAATCTGGGCCATCAAATCAAGCCCAGACAGATCGAGGAGCGCACAGAAAGAGAATAGATCCCAGCCGTCGAATTGAGCGAGTGGATCGATAGTCATCGAATCTAGGTAAGTCACACGTTGTTTAACCCTTAGACTTCCATTTGCAAAGGACACGTAGAGGAGACGAGTGTCTCGAACTCTCGAAGTGAATCAGAACCATCCATTTGCAAAGGACGCGTGTAAGGAGATCCTATAGTCCAGTGGTATAGCACTCCAAAGGACTTGGGACGAGAAGGTGTCTAGGTTCATGAAGTCCCCGAGAGCCGAAGTCACTCTGGACCATTGGATGTAGGAGACACGTGTCGGATGATCCTCGTATTTGGCGATCTCATACTCTGGGAGGAAGCAAGCAGTGCTGAGTAAAGAAATCCCAAAGAGGATCTACATTGTTGATTTTAGTGGACACATGGGATTAGATTTGGATGTCCGGAGCACCAGCACTCTCGAAGATCTAAGGTATGCTGAGTCAAGAACTCCCAAACCCCGAAGCTCCGAAGAGCTGTAGCAGATATAGACCATTGATCGAAGTGGACACATGGAAAGAGATCCTGCACTCTAGCGAATAACCACTTAGAAAGAAAGACGGATGCGTGAAGCAAGAACTCCCGAAGGTCCAAAGGCCCGAATCCCATAGTTCATCTGGACCATTTATCAGTAAGGACACGTGGCACTAGATCTCTCACTTCAAAGGCTTAGGACTCCAGAGGGTTTTGCTGTTGGTAATTAATGCAGTCTTGTCAATCATATGACATGATGCAATCCATCAATCCATTTGCAGTTCTTTGTTTTCTGTCTATTTGTATTCAGATATAGATTGTTTGACTAAATAATGCATGCAAAATGCATGAGTAGTTTTCTAAAATCAATTGTTCTAAGCGTTCAATCAAGAGCAGCTAATTGTTTGTTCTATGAGGCTATGTATTGTTATAAATATCAAGGTTGATCACAGTGAACTCAACCTTTTTTGTGCAATTACAATTCTTTCTTCTTTCTATGATATTGTGATTTAATCATTTAGTATTTAGTGTATTGTTATGCTATTTTATTGAATGATTATCTAGTCTATAGATAGGCCTGCATAGATCCTTCATTTGGTATCAGAGCTCGTTGTTGTTTGTTGTTTTAGGGTAATCATGTCAAACTCTAATTCATTGCCGATTCCAGAATTTAATGGAAGTGATTATGATTATTGGTGCATCAAGATGATGACGTTTTTTATAGGAAAAGATCTATGGGAGATTGTAGAAACGGGTTATGAAGAGCCAGAAGATTGGACCACTCTAAATGCAAATGATAGAGTAGCTAAGAAGGAATCTAGAAGGAAGAATGCTCAAGCTTTATTTCATATTCAAATTGCTCTTGATAAAAGCTTGTTTCCAAGAATTGCACGTGCAAAGATAGCAGCGGATGCCTGGAAGACTCTACAAGAAGCTTACCAAGGCAGTGATCAAGTCAAAGTTGTCAAGCTACGGACATTGAAAAGAGAATTTGAGAATTTGAAGATGCAAGAAGCTGAAAATGTAAGTGATTCTTGTGTGAGAGTAAAAGATGTAGTCAATAAGATGGCTACACTTGGAGAAATTGTGGACAAAGAGGTTTTGATTAAAAAGGTGTTGAGGTCTCTAACACCAAGGTGGAACCATGTTGCAATAATCATTGAAGAAAGCAAGGATT
>ML777322.1:967913-978797 GCA_009831015.1 Picea engelmannii
TCGTATGCCAATTCATCGGTTAGAGGTATACATTAACGAAAAAGGTATTCACATTTGGTCAACAAAATAAACAATTGAAACATCCTTCATTTCTACTGATTCATAATTGGATGTCGAAGTATATTGCATATCATTCTCGTTGTAAATGTGTATGTTAAAATCAATAAAGAAAAGGAATATCGTTAAAAGTGTCTTTAAATGTGTATTTATAAAGATCAATGGTTCGAGTCTAAAAGGACAAAAAAGTTATAAGAAGAGATTATTTCGTTAATTAAAGTAAGTATATATATATATATATATATATATATATATATATATATATATATATATATATATATATATATATATATATATATATATATATATATATATATATATTTGTTATTTTTAAATGAATTTTTAAATTTTTCTTTCAAAATGTCAAAAAAAAATAAAGGATTTTAACATAAACAAAAGAATGTTTATGCATACACGACTTTGAAGACCCATTTTTAAAATATTGAAAGTTAAACGAACTTTTGAAAGAAAAAATATTAGCGCTGTCATTTGTCCATAGAAGAAGGAAGATTACATGAATATTGATATTCTCAATCAATAATTAATTTTAGAGTCAAATATAATTTAAAATAACTTTTGCAAGACACAAATTAAAGACTCACAAGTAGCAATTGATGCTTATAATTACATATCTGAATTCGATGTTGAAAAAATGACTCAACAGGATGTTGACATAATTCTTGGTTCAACCTCGCTAGCAATGTTAGGTCTTTCATCTTAAATCTAGAAAAAACATTTCTTGAATTTTATTACAAAAATAAAAAAATTATGTTCCAACACATAACAATGGCGTCATATTCAAGAGTTCCATCCTTAGAAGATATGAAAAATATTTCAAAGATGATTTGTTGGGATGATAATGAAACAATACAAAGGATGCATAAAGAATTTGACAACTTCCTTTCTAATAAAGACGAAGTAAATTGTCATCTTAAGAATCATAGTCAAAGCTTGATTGTACAAATCAAGAGGTTAAAAAATGAACAAAAAATCACCACAAGAAATACAATAGAAAATCAACAAAAGGGAATGAGATCACAAAAAAGAATTCAACAAAAACCTATCAAAAAAAGATCTCTCCTAAGAATCCTTAATCAATAATTGCTTGAGAAAAATAAAATTTTAAGAAACAAAATGAAAAATTGGAATAAAAAAAATGATGAAGATAAGTGAGTAAATAAGAAAGAAATCTTATGTTTAAAGTGACATTATCAACATTTACTTACCTAAATTAGAAAGATAAAACATGATAATAAATATTTACAAGAAGATCTATATCACAAGTAAATAATGACTACATCATTTGAAATATACAAACTTCTAATTCAAATAATCCAAACCTTAGAGAAAGAAACAAACATCAATCGAATTGAATTACCATAAATATCAAAAGTTGAAGAAATATCCAACAAACAACATTTAAAAGAGATTCGAGTGACTTATCGTCATCCAAATCAGAGAAGTCATTATGACCAATGACAACGTCAAGAGGAATATAAAGAATGTTCCTCTTACCAACAACTAAACTACAACATTGTAAACGAACAAAGAAAAATTGATAACTTCTATGGAATCCTAAAATGAGAAATCATATATGAACAATCGATCATCAAACTGTTTCAATGAAGGTAGATTTGGGATGGATTACTCTTCATAATATGCAACACACCAATTTAATAATTTGAAGGTTATATCATCTTGTTTCATTGAGAGTCGCAAATGCAACTACAAAATGTAAGGGAATCCTTTCCATAATTATGCTTTGAGGGAAAATCATTTGTAAGGGGAAGGAAATGTAACATATATAAAATATAATAATGATAAAAATAATGAATAATCATAGTATTAAGAATTAATATTTTTAACTAAAAGTTGTCACCTTTAATCAATGGTCATCAAGGTGCCCCTTAGGTTTACATATATATGGGTCCTTTCATTGTATTCATTATCTCATCTATTCATTATCTATCTCTCTCATTACATACATTCTTATTCAATATATTTCGTGTCTGGTATGGATTACAATTGTTTATTTCATTTATGATGGATATGCATCGGAATAATCATATTGGTTCTTTATAGAGAATTTTACAAATGAATATAATGGAAAGGGTATGTGTTTTCACAACCCAACAATCTCCACCTTGATAAAAATTTCATGTACTTTTCTCAACAAATCAAATATCACCTTATTGCAATCCAAGAGAAGCCAAACACCACTGCAACTTCTATAACAATATTGGTTGTGTGTACATGTCTGCACAGTTTGATCCGGGATGGACGACTCCACCTCCAATGAATAAAACATAACACAAATTAAATTAGTACAACCATTGTAGGTGATACTCATGCTTCTCATATACCAAAGCACCCATTTCCATGTTCTTTACCTAGTTTTTCCTTGTGTCCACTAACAACACCAATTGTATGTGAAATATTTGAACATTCCATAACAATCATCAGCCTTGCCACTGCATTTGCATAAGGTACATGGGACAATTGATCCTATGTTCCTTACTACTAGGACATAAACTTGAACAAATCCTACAATGAAAATCCAAAGGGATTTTTATCGGTTTCACATTATTCATACCAAATTTCCTGAGTATATTCTCCAAATAATTCTATTGTGATAATCAAAGAATACCATTTTTCCATCTCCGTGTACTTCTATGCCAGAGATTTGTTTTGGCTGCTCCTAGATGCTTCATCAAAATCCCTAGTTAATTGAGCCTTTAATGTGTTGATCTCAACCATTCTTGTCTTGCAACAATCATATCATCAACATAACACCAAGATAATGAATATTCCGTAAACATAATTATTATACTGACCTCCTAAGAACTTTTGCTAACCATCAAGGCATCACACATATTGAACCATTTCCTTGTTACCTTACACCATACAATGATTCTTTGAGTTTGCAAACAAATCTTCCTTTGTTATCTTGAACAACTCTTCATTCTTTAATGTACACATCTATGTTAATGATGATTCGTGAGTATTAGAATCCCACAATATAAATCACTTAACTCAGTCACCATAACAAATAAAGCTGCACTTCCTTGAAAAAATCTGGCCAAGCCAATGAAGTCAGCCATCATCACTAACCTCCAAGATAATGCCAATTCTTCATTACATGCAATACATTGGCTCTAAAAAACAAAATATACAAGAACACATGTTCTTGAAAACCACGACTCTTGACCTAACTTCTCCCATGACCAAAACTAGTAAAAAATCAATAAAAACAGAATATCAAGAAATACCACATGCTTTCATGTATCACCTAGGTCATTTAGACTTTACCAATGATATTTCAAAACTAAGGTACCCATTCCTAACCATATATTATAGTTGTATAAACGTTTACATTAAAAATATGTATTAACTTCACCTCAAAATATACATACAAAAAAATACCACCTTTCTCTAGACCGACTACTAGCCTCCATGTAACGACTTTATCAATCCATTTTTTTTTTAATTTTCTATCATGAAAAGTATATTAGTACAATTGTATTTGGCACTTTCCTTATATTAATGTGCTCAAATATTATTTGCATACGATTATTTCATGTTCTTAACTAACTTGTCATGGCATTTCAATGACAAAATACTAGTTCAAAGACATTTGTAGCGGTCATCACTATGACTTCTTCATACAAATGCAATTTTTTTCTTTTTATTGATATAATTATATCAAAATTTGGATTTGTTCTCCATTTACATGTTCAGGTAATATTGCAATTTTATTTTCATCTAAGCCAACGCTATAACGAAATGTAATTCTATAGGTTTTTGGAGAAGTGTTAGATTTGTTCTCCATTTACATGTTCATGTAATATTGCAATTTTATTTTCACCTAAGCCCAAGCTATAGCGAAATGTAATTCTCTAGGTTTTTGGAGAAGTCTTATATTGTTTACGTGTTATTTAAACTCCTTATCTTATAATGGTTCTTAAGGACTATAATCTTTTTATTATGTCCAAATGGTCTTTTATTGGTTGTTGAAAATAAATATTTTAACCAACTAATACATATACCTTTTATTATGGTTAGTTACATTTTTAACTCTATCTTACATATGTAAAATGGTTGTATTCTTAGGCATATCTAGCCTTGCAAAACTACCGTGGGGAAGGTACTAGTAGATCAAATTCACGGACCCACTCTTGATACCAACAGAAACGACCCATGGTTCTCAACCAAGCTTTGGTAACCATATAATATACTCATAGCTCTTCGCCTTAGTGTCTCCGGGAGATATCTACTTATTTTTTTAGTTATATACAAAAACCACTTGTTAGGGAGATATCTACTTATTTTTTTAGTTATATACAAAAACCACTTGTTAGTGAGATATCTACTTATTTTTTTAGTTATATACAAAAACCACTTGTTAGCCCACATACGCTCATCAACATAATTTATTAAATGTTTCGAGCTAACACAATGTTAAGCATAAATTTAACCTATGATTGAACCTTGGTTTGAATAAATACAGGTGGCAATGTCTTGGAGCCATTAAAACTTCTGGTTTTCTTCCCTCACGGTACATCTAGAAATAAATTATGGTGTTGAAAACCGAGTCTATCACTACCAATCACGTGTTCATTGCAACAAATAGTTTAGATTAAGCGTAGAGAAATAAGATATCTTTCTCTCTAATGGTAGGGTTTAATCATTTAACTCTTATAGTGGGAGAGAGGCTTACAGTTGAAGAGTGGCTCAAGCCGAGCTAGAATGGATACCACTCTTCAAAATGTCTCCATCATTCCTATGACGACTTAGATTTGAAAAACTATGCATCATACTACGATTTATTTCCAATAACTAATAATACTTTTGTTGTTGTGTTTTCGTCCACATGGATTAATAAAGCTTGGAAAAATGTCTTTCGAGAACCAAACATTATGTTCGTCGCCCACATGCTTGCAAAAGTAATTTTTTATCAATTTAGATTTCGTAGCCTGAAGGTTTCCCCTGTAGCTTTATATTTTTATTCCAAGATTTCTAACACTTTGTTTATGGATTTCGTACAAGGTAAGATGATTCCCTTTGGGGCATAGTCCACATTGTTTGAAAAAAAAAAGACCATGTACCCTAACTTGTTCTCCAAGCTCGAGATAACCCTCTTGTGTTTCTGTTAGGTTTTGTCTTTCTCATTAAAACAATGCTGAGAGCGTATTCTTTGTGGTAGGTTGAGTTAGTTGTTGTCATTGAGCTTCCATTTTGAGATGGGAAGTATCATTCCCTTTGATATTTTCATGATTCAATACTCGGTACTTTGAACATTTCCCCAAAGGTTAAAGTTTGTATTTTATAATTGAAAAGGTTGAATCCACAATAATATAAAAAAATACATATCTATGTATGCAGTTTATGATCTGGTGATTATACTTCAAAATTGTGCTCACTTATTATTATTTGATGTATATAGTTATGTATATACCCATTTTCTTACATGTACAGTTCGGCTCTCTAAGTATATTTTTTTGGTAGGATAATATTTCACGAATATATAATAAAAATATTCACAATGTTTCGTTGTATTGCTTAGGCCCAAGATTCCCTAGTTAAATGGCTTCATAGTGGTATTCTTTTCATAAAATTTTAGGCTATTTATTTCACACCATATTAAAATTGTTTTTTGGTCATGAACTCTAGATTTTTCATCACGGGTTTGATTGAGTTTAGGGATGAAAGCATTATTTGTTTTAATTTATTTAATATATGCTATTCAATATGCATTCTTATATCTTTTTGAGTGAAATGGTTTTAAAAAAAACAAGTACATATAAACATATAACATGTATAAATAAGTTTCCAATATCTTTACTGTGTGTAAAATGGATTCTTTGTATTTCCAACATAGAACTCTTTGTTTTTGCAAATTTCATATTTTGAACAATTAAACCTAATTGGAAATAAAAGAGAAACCACGTATTTCTTTTCTTTCTCACTGTAATATGTATAAATAATAAACATTTCTCATATATAAGAATCTACAGATTCTTATATGTATTTTTTTCTTTCTCATTGCAATATATATAAATAATAATATTTCCAAAACATATAACAATATACAAACATATTAGTTTTTCTTGTTACAAGCAGTTCAATAATAGAAAGAACAAAATATTCTCTCAACTATAAATAAAAATTGTGAATTTAGAAACTATTCTCTACTATAACAAACAATGTATATTTTCAATCATTGTCTATTGTAATGTTGGTAGATAATTAACAAAATAAAGATAAATAATTTAAGAGAACATATATGAGCTAGCTACAATAACTGGGAAACAAACTAAGTAGAGAACCAATTCCTCCCAAACATAGATATGGACATCTGAATCTACTTGTCCTTGTTATCCCCGAGCCTAAATTATTATTCCAATGTAACTGAAAAGTTTATAACCTTTTTGGGATTTATTTGAATTTTTTTCTTCAGAAATCCATCAAACTCTTTTCTTCACGTGTCCTACCTCATAACATACTTGTATTTAATAGTTTTTCCTAGGTCTTTTCAAGTTGACCTCATTCCTAATCCTAGGGAACCTTCTTGTCCTACTTTTGTGTTCACTTGTTCTGTGACATCCCACACATTTGGGAGTAGGGTTCCACTTGTCCCATTGACAATAATTTACTTTTTTTTTTTTTATCCTTTTCACTCACCCATGGAATAATGATTTACTCTTTGTAAATGGATTATCTAATCAGTTTGCCTCTTTTTAATTAAATAAATTAAAAAAAAAATGTTAGAAAAATATTATTTATGAAAAATCTCCCCAAAAGTGTTTTCTAATAATTTTCACAATATCTATTTTGACATAATCTAAAAAGAAATTAAATGTTTAAATCTATAAATTGAGGTTCATTACCATGAGTACCTTCAGATAATGGAAGAGAAGAAGAAAATTGATGAATTGATGTTTGGAGGAGGAAGCCTACTTGGCATTCAGAACCAAGTCGATGATTTGGTGACTATAGAAGTAGCACTAGAAAGAAGGCTTGATGATAGTAGAATTCAAGCTACTACACTTATGGCTTCCAATGAAGCAGTTGAAGTAGAGGATAATGTTGTTGATGCAGATTCGAAATGGATTGAACAGTCAATCGATGAAGACGATGATGGTGATTCCTCTTAGAAAGAACAAAAAGAAAATAACCAATATGGTTCCTTTTATAATTTTTTATATCCGATTGCCAAGTTGTTTGAATATGCAGGAGAGAACCTAGAAGAAGACAATGGGGACATGGATGAGGATTTCAATGAATACCAGCTTGAAACCATCTTCATGGAATGGAGTTTTGAAGAAATCATATTTTATTATGAGTTAATGTGGAAGTAGTCTATTGATTGTATAGCCCAAGCTATGAATCGCATTGATGTCAAAGACAAATTTGTTGCAGAAGAAGATGAAAGAAACATGCATAAGCAGTTTGATCAAATTATGAATATGAAGTTGTAGCAACAAAGACAAAAGGCAAAGCATGGAGGTTTCAATATCAGTGCCAAAATGAAAAAAATGACCAGATTAGAACAGTACAGAGTTTGGAAGAAGAGAAAGAAGAAACCTAGCTCAAGTGAAAATTTGAAGCCTAGTTTTATTGTTATGTATTCTAAGCCTAGTTGAGACATAGACCAGCAGGGATTTGCATTTCTGAATTTGTTTTGTTAAAATCCATTAGGTAATTCCATTTTTTGATTTCGAAATGAAACACTTAGGCTTTATCAGCGTTGATGTCTGTACACGTTTAATTTAAGAGGGAGCGTTAGTTGTAAACCCCCAACATTGATTTTAACAGGGAGTGTTAGTTGTAAACCTCAACGTAGTAGTGATTGTACACTACCAGTTGTACTCAACTCTTTTCCCTTAATGAAATGTGCTCTAAACATTCTTTTTTCCAACCTGTCTTCTTTGTATTATCTTCCTTACTTTTTATTTTTTCACATTTTTCATCGCACTTTATTTTACGACATATAAAATCTATGGTCTAAAACCCAATTCATCCTTATCTGGATTGTGAAGTCACATATCAACCCTATAAGTTGTAGTATATGATGGTCATATAGTTTGCAAATTTAATACTTAATATGACCAAAACAAAACGAGCCTTATCTCCATTGTTCACATATCAAGATTGGAAGTTGGACTATATCGATGGCTAGCAAGAAATAATTGATATGACTAAAAGCTAGTTAAATTCCATAAAGTACACTAACACATGCCTTTACGAGTGTAACAAGTAGATTATTACATAATTTTATCACTGTAACAAGGTCAATCACAGTAAAGTTGAAATTTGCTAATTATTTTAATTTTTTAATTTAAATTTATTTTGATTATATATTCATTAATTTTTATTAAAATATAAATATAATATAAATAAATTTAAATATTCCAATTAAAATTGGAAAAGTGGAGTAACATTAGAATACACTTATTTAAATGTCACAAATGAAATTTACACTTAAATTTCCTTTAATCTTTTAACATTCAAGATATGTTTTATAAAAAAAATTATAAATATATTCTTTCAATTCATACAAATTTATTAAATTTGATCATTCTTTTCAAATATAAAATACCATCATATATGTCATGACATTCCTACCATTAGAAGTATTGTCTTTTGTTTTTAGGTTTTGAGTGACGAACTAGGGTTCTGCAGACCTTTCGCAGTGCGGGGGTCCAGCAATGGCCCCATCGGGGCATCCACCACCCAGCGGAGAAGGGCCGACGAATGGCTCTTACAGACAAGCCACAGCCGGCGGTAAAGATGCGGAAAGAACCAAGAGGTCGGCCTTTGAGCCGCCGCCAGACATACACGCGACCCTATGGGAAGAAGGCGTGTCCAAGAACCGTGAAATGGAAATCAACCACGAGAAAGCAGCCTCCATACCCACAGCGGCCGCTCCATGGAAACCTGGTAAGTGTATCCCACAAGCTCCACAAGCCCCCAAATATGTGATTAGTTCTCCACGCATTGAGGAGAAAAAACAATTCATGAGAGACTACGCCCTTGTGGGAAATTTTTTAGGGCTTTGGCCCTCAGAACGAGATCTGATCCGCTGGATCCAGTACTGGTGGAAACCAAAGGGTCACTATGAACTGCAACTAGGATCCAAAGGCTTTTTCACAATAATCTTCTACAATCTGGAAGACCGTAACCGAGTCTTCGATGGAGGACCATATTTCTCCAACTCGGCAGGCCTCTTCCTGCGCTTCTGGACGGAGAAGTTCAGCCCCGAGAAGGAAGACTTTGTTCATGCGCCTGTATGGATCAGATTATACTCTCTTCCACAATAGTTTTGGCTTGAGGAGGTTCTGGCGGGTATCGGTAACACTATTGGCATATATGTCAAATCGTCTGAGGCCACGAAGAAAAGGTGTTATACCTCCTATGCACGCATCTGCGTCTACCTGAACATAACTAAGGCGCTTCCTGGGTCCATCATTCTGGAGTATCAAGATGAAGACTGGGTCCAGACCATTGATTATGAGCATATTCCATTCCGCTGTCGCAGATGCCATGAGCATGGACACCTGTTCAGAGAATTCCCCCTCCACAACGCTCCAAAAGAAGGAAACCCAGACAGCAACAAAGACAAGGACGGTTTCATTCAACCCACAGGGAAAAAATGACCGGGAGGCAGAAGACAACCAGCCCAGGTAAGTAAGGATCCTTCTACTAGCAATAGTTTCATAGCTTTGCAAGACCAGCCTGAAAACCCTGTAGAGCATCCATCGCCAAATGGGCCACCGCCGACCACTGGTTCTCACACTCCCAAGCAAGGGGAAAACCAAAACCCTCTGCGCAAGGAAGAAGAAACTGCTCACCCAAGCGAGAATCAGGAAATCCACAATCATGTGGACGCAGAGAACGGAGAAACGGAAATGGAACTAGAAGAGCCAGATCTAGCAGGAGTGGATCTGGAACACCTTGAGCATGCATACAGACAGCAGAAACTCTTCACAATTCCCAAAGATCAATTGCGAAAGGTGCATAAAGTATATCTCAACTCCTCCGCTGGATCCACGGCCAGAGCCAATCAAGGGTTGGGAATCCAAAGCAGTCAATCCAAAAGCATTGGTAAAACCCAGAAAGATGAGAAGAGAAGGGCACAGAAATCCACCAACAAGCTTATACAAGAAATTGGGCACTTCATGGTTAATTCAGGCCAAATCCACCTTATCTCGGATAGCTTTCCTCCCCTCCCCAACCCCTCATCATCATGAAGATTATCTCCTGGAACATTAGAGGCCTCAACGGGCGTAGCAAGCACAAATTGCTACGCGAGCTGATCATGGTAGAAAAACCTGACATCGTCCTTCTGCAGGAAACAAAATGCGCCTCAGAAGATGTGGATAAATTACTCCCCTACTGTTGGAAGCAAGGAGCAGCCGTTGCAATAGACGCCACAGGTACAACAGGCGGACTAGCCATCCTCTGGAACACTAATTCAATTTTGCTTGAGAAATTCATAGATACACGAGGATCCATCACCACAGACTACAGACTCATCGGTTCTGATAAACCAGGACATTTAACTAATGTCTATGGTCCAGCCACAACAGGGGAAAAAGCAGCTTTCCTCTGAAACCTAGATTTCCTGGCCGCCCTACACCAGCATAACAAATGGATCATAGGAGGTGATTTTAACCTCATTCGTAGTCTGGAAGAGAAAAGAGGTGGCTCAAGAAGATTGGACCAAGAAGCTAGCAATTTCAACAATTTCATAGATATCCACGGCCTCATCGACCTGGACACTATTAATGGCATTCATACTTGGACAAATCGAAGAACGGGTATACA
>ML777322.1:983277-1024222 GCA_009831015.1 Picea engelmannii
TTAGAATTTGTTTTTGCTACTTGCTATATACGGTTGGCTGAACTGGTTTCTCCTTACGGAGCAGTTCAGTAATTACAACCGAATAACTCTGTTAATGTACTCTGGATCCTGGTTTTGAGAAGGACTCTTATATTTAATACAAAATCTTACTTAAAAAAAATATATATATAAAATACCATCATAAAATTATCAAAACATATCTAACAATGGTAAGCATAGCGTTGGAAATGTGCTACAATATAAAATTACCAAAACTTATTTAGAAATGGTCGATATAAATAAAATTTGGAATGTTCTTCCATAATTTGAGCAAGAATAAAAATATTTTCGATTTTAACATATGAAATTGTTAATCATGAAAGGGAATTGATTTGTTATAATGGTTTAATAACAATAAAATTATATATAATTTTTAAATAAAATTAATTTTTATTTTTTTTAAATATATAATATTTATGAAAATATATTATTTAGAGAGATTTTTTTTTTGTTAGTTTGTTTGTGACTTGTGGGACTAACCTGTGGCTAAGAAACTGTGACTCAAGGGCATCTAAGCCATTAAAATCACCTGGGGATTGCACCCAGACTAAGCCACACCAACCCTTAACATGGCTTGATTTTTTTTCCTCACAAGTTTCGAACCGGTGACTTTAACATCACGAAGTGCCTTGACAACGCAGTCCATCACCGACTGTCCTACACCTCGAGGAAGATATTATTTAGAGAGATTAAAAGGAATAAGTTTGTGAAAATGATTTCCACCTAAAATAGAAAAAACAATAAAAGTCTCTCTCTCTCTCTCTAAACTAAAAATTAAAAAATTTAAACTAAATTTGATATTTGTTTCGAAATGTGTAATATCATAATAAATTTATGCAAGCATCTATTTAGAGAGTTTGTACAGAGAAGAGTTTGAAATGTGTTGCAACTTGTTACATAGTATGAGAAAGAATTTATTCATTGTATGGGCCAAGAAGGCCACCTAGGCAAATGCCCACTTGCGGCGCACACTTCAGCCAACAAGTTGTGACCCACTTCAAATTTTGATGTTAATTAAAAATGCATATGTAAACAAAGGGTTGCCTGGGTATATAAGAGGAACTGAGACAAAAATAAAGTATTCTTCTCTTTTCCTGAAGCGATTGTCTCACTTGTCTTTTGTGGTCTATTTTTACTTTTTACATTTTGCTACATTTTTATTTTGGGGGCATTTTTCAGAGTTAGCTAGTTCACCTCTCTTCATGGTTGCATCCTGGATGCTCCATTTTACATGATTTCACACCTGAGATCTAGCTCAATCCATTAGCTAGCTAATATCTACGGGGCCACTCTGTTTTCTGCAAGTTTTCTGAAGACAAACAAGAGGGCACACCACCTAGGGTTTTGCACCCTTGCTGGTTTTCTCATTGTCGGGATGAACCAAGTGCACCCTTCTCCATGGTTGCACTGCGTTTCTCCTTTTTTATCCTCACGAATTGCACTGAGATAACCTTCTCCTCTTACCTATGCTCATCTCATCCCGACACTAGATCTCCATCATTGGAATATCCCCATTAGTAATGTGCCCCTACTCAGAGTTGCGCCCCTGTTGAGAGTTTGGGTCAACTACCGGAAAATGGTTGTTGGGTCACCTTCCCCATAAGATCTCCTTCCTCGATAGATCAATTGGTATCAGAGCCTGAGGATCCATGGAAAAGCTTCTGATCTTGAATATTGAACCACATTTATTTTTTGGGGGTTTTCATGAAATAGTCCAGATTTCACCCATTTCAGGGTTTACTTACTCATGCAAGAGGATCAACATCTCTCATAGCCCCAAGGGAGCATATATCTCCACTACAAAAGAGAGGAGTTTCACAGATCTAAAACAATATAAATCTCTCCCTCTAGACCATCTCCGTTGCTCGAGGATTTTGGTGCACTTTGTTCACACAACATAGCCTGATCCTCTATTTCACACTCTCTATTCACAATGCCTCCATGGAAATATCCCTTGGCAGTCAACTCAGATTCAAACACTTCAAATCTTGTCCAAGATCTACCCTCCGTCCGCAATGATGTTCTCAGAATGCAACACAAAAAAAATCCAGATCCCTTCTGGTTGGACACTTGAATCCAACTACCCAAATTTGTTCGTCAAACCAATGCATGATTTATGGATTCCTAGATTCATAGCCTCTCAACCTATTTTAATAAATGTCCACGCCTTACCGAGGAGAGAAAGCTCCAGATTGAAGCCTTGTATTTAGAAGGCCTTGCACAAACTTGGTGGGATATATAACAAGAGAACACCACATTTTTGATAGAGATCAGGGATGCTCCATAATCCTCTACTTCCAAGACCATTAGAACTTGGGCTCGAATTTCTGAGGTATTGAGGAATCGCTTCTACCCACTCGAGTATGTGAAATATTTGTGGATCAAATGGCACCAGCTCCAAGAACTCCCTTCCCAAGGAGTGCAAGGCTACATAGAATACTTCTGCAAGATGTACCTCTTACTACATATTCCAGATCCCGAAGAGGTAATGTAACATCCCGCTCTGGTGCACTGAGAAAACTTATTCTTTGAGGACACTTGCTCGCAAGTGATCTAGACTTTTATGATATTAAAACATTTATCCTTGATTATGATGCTTTATGATAAATGACATGATGTTTTAATTCTTTGACATAGACAAGTGTTATTGACTCGGTTTTATTGAGTGTGTAGGGTTTTGGACCTTGAGGATGCAGAGGCATCGATGGAACCCCTTGGACTCCAGATTGAGTCAGGGAGTGTGCTATTGGGGTTGATTTATTTACTATGATATTTCATTGATTTGATGATTGATGTGGACATGTTCTGACACGATTTTTGATGATGCAGGTTGACGATAGCTTGCTTACCAGACTCACATATGGAGTAAAGGGGCCGCACACGATTTCTAGGGAGGTTGAGGGAGAGGGGTGGACAAGAGCCCTGCCACAACCTACTAGCACTCTCGTCGTGACTCGAACTGTAGGTTAACGATTACCTAGTTCAATAGGATCCACGATGTCGTGAGGGCAGACTGGGACAGTCGCTCATGATGATTCTAAGGGGCACGCAATAAGGTGGGGAACTTATTCCTTATATCCCTTAGTCTCCCACAAGTTCACCTGGTGGAGTGTTGACTCCAGGGGTTATAGATGTCTACCAATCAGTCAAGTTGGTGAGTGGCACCCTTGGAGCACGTGGTGCATCCTAAAGGGAACGTCGCGCAAAATAAACACAAGTCGGCGAGTGGCACCCTTGGAGCACGTGGTGCATCCTGAAGGGCATGTTGCGCGAAAGAAACACAAGTTAGTGAGTGGCACCCTTGGAGCATGCGGTGCATCCTGAAGGGCACGTCACACAAAAAAAACAAACAAGGCTAGTGGCACCCTTGGAGCACGTGGTGCGTCCTGAAGGGCATGTCACATCGATGTTGATGAAGGAACACACCTAGATGGCCCTACGACTTTTAACTCATTAAGAAATTCTTAAACAACCTCCCTAAATAATTGTCGCCCTGTTCAGAATCTAAATCTAAGTCTAAAACTTCTCTAAGGTAAAATTTTGTTTAACCTTAAGAAAAAGACCCTATAAGAATAAAATTAAAAATTTGGATTAAAAACCACTTAAGTAATAGTTTTAGTCTTCATAAATTTATGGGGTAAAATGAAGAGAGTAATAATTTAATTAAAAATCTGTGATTTTAAATTGTAAAGAAGAAACAAATTATTTAACTTGTGGAAGTATAAAAAGATTTTAAATTAATAATAAAGGGAAAAGAGTAAATAGTACAACTGCCATTTTGGCTGTAATAAAAAGGGGAAAGAAGGAGATAATTAAAATTAGGAAACTAAGGAATGGAGGAAACATAATAAAGGAAAGTTGTGAATTTATGGTAAAAAGCGAAGTCAACATAGTAAGGAATCTGTAATTAAGAACCTTCTAATTTGAGCTAATTTAGTAACTTCATTTTTAGGGAAATTATTTAAAAGATGTAAGGGGATCTAGGAACACCTAGGAGGAAATTTAGGAGCAACTCTAGGTGGGTGAGGGAAATGGGTAAATTAATAATTTAAAGAAAATAATTATTGGAGGAAAGAGGGGGATGGACGACACTTGTGCGAAGGAGAATATTTAGAATATTTTTATTAAAACTTAATTTAAAAGTGATTTAGGGAAAGTGTAAGGGTTGGAACACTCTATAAAAGAAAGGGAAGATGAGGAAGAATGGGGATCGTCTGTTAGCGTAATGTTACGCTGCCGGATTTGTGACTTGACTGATTACTTGTGGAGAGTTGCGATTTTCCAGCTCGGATAGGAGTGGTTGCTCAGCCTTGCGAGGGGAGCTGGGAAGCTAGACGTACCATCTGGATAGTGTGTGGCCGCTTTGCGGCTCGGGGGGCTAAGGGGGAAGCATAGTACCCGTAGCATTGGCTGGGAGGTACCGGTGTAGTCTTGACAGTCGACAAGCAGGATCTAGATGAAGCAGAAGCAGAATTCGGATGGAGTGCAAGCGCGAGATAGAGTCTTCGGGTTATTCGTTGTCGGTCACAGGTACACAAGCGCGTTGTTTGTTTAAGAGATATATAAAAAAAAAAGGGAGTTTAAATTTTTTATATAAGTCCTTATGATGACGAAAGTTGTGTTGAGATTTGAATAATAGTTTTAATGGTTGTTCCTTTAATCCTACTTTAGTAGCGATTGCATTATGCTATTTGTTGGTCATTAATTTGTTTATTTGAAGGTTGTCGGGTACTCGAGAACCGCGATTTCAAGTATTTGATAGGGATAGGTTGGTGTTGACAATCCTTAACATTCCGCATCCCTGCCGATAGGAGTATGTTCTAAAATTTATCCATGTCTGCGTCTGCTTGGTATCCCGACAGAATGGGAAAAGAAAGATATTTTGGTCTGTTTTTTTAATTTATCCCTAGCAAGGAAACCAACAACAACACTCCAAAAGCCAGTTACAATGTAGGGAGTAACTGTTCAAATGTAGGACTTTTACTAATTTGAGCCTTCCCCAGTCTAAGTAAGATGATACACACCAATCGATCGCCCACCTCTATTCTTGGCTTTGGCAATGGTCGCCTTGTGCCAAGATGTGTTTTCTGACCCTGAGTTTTATCGTTGGCATAGTTTTTTTTTTAACTGCGTGTTTCTTTTATCTTGCTGGAATTTCCCAGTTGGTAGATAAAGTCTCAAAACCCCTTTGATGGCTTCATGTTGATCCCTGCACTTCTCGTACTATTCCGTGTGTTTATACATTCCTGACTGTGTATTTTGTGTTTTGGACGAAATTTAAAGCGTTGCGTCCTTATGCATGGTTGGTAAAAGAAAAAAGTAAATTTTTTTTTACCCCTGCGTTGTGTGTTGTTAGAGAGTTTTAATTTTGCATCTCACTTGTGGTTAGATTGCACCATATACTTCTACCCTACTACTACTTCTGCGAGGCAAGGTTTTTTTTCCTCAAGGTTTCCTTTTTGCCTTCACTCATTCCGACGATGTAAGACCTCAAATCTCTGTATCTGATAAAGGATTATGTACTTCTCTTGCGACTTGGTTATGATTATCTCTTTGTAAGGGTTTTAGATCAACAGTCCCCACACGTTGGGATTTGAGTATTCAGTTCATAGATTTAAAATATTATAAATTCAGACCAGGCCAGTGAACAAAGTTGGAGATACGGTAGTTGTTCGCACCCTCAAACTTTTGTCTACGAGTCTTACAATTTCTTTGAACTAAAATACCGAAATTTCCATGCCTATCTCCATGTTAGGGAATGTCAACGTGAAATCAAGAGCGTGGGATTGCTTAATCTAGTTTCCATAGATACCTTCACTTGGGGATTGATCCTGCGACTTAGACCAATATAGCTTTTAAATCTAGCTGGGTTGTGTAGACCGCGTCCAAGGAAAGACTAAACGATTGGGCGGGTCCTGGACTGGATGAATGTCTGACTCTGTTTTTACACAAGAAAAAGAACCCAACCCAAGATTAAATTCTTAAAATAACATAATTTTTACCTTGAGTTATTTGGATGTTTTCTGGACGACAATATTTCCTCAACTGCATTTTCCCAAGGACGTACTCAACCTCCTTCTGAAATTTTGAGAAACGCTTCCACCTTTGCGCTTATTAGGGCTCTCAGCTTGATTGCTTGGGTCTCGCTTGATGAGTTTTAGAGATGATCCATAAAGACTGATACCTTTTTCCTCACGCACCGCTTGACTGTCGCGCGTAGTATTGTCTCAGCTAGGAATTAGTTGAATGGTGGTCAGGTTTTATTCCAAGATTCGTTTACTAATACAAAAAAGGAATTGATGTCAGAATCCACCTCAAAATAGAATTTTTCGATGTATCCTCGCAATTTCTAATTCGTTGCAGTATGAATTTATGATTTTCCTTACATTCCAGTTGTGGTTGTTCTCTGGCAGGTAGAGGAAGGATAAAAATAGAATTGTTGCTCGACTGCTTGTTTTCTCTGTAAATGCTTAATTTCTACCATGCTCTAATGCAACGACATTTTTACAATTTAGTACTGCACTAATTCTGTACTGCTTAAACGCACTGGTCCGTTAGAATTTAGTAACACCTAATTTTGTAATTCTTAATGGTTAAGGCAACTGTCTTTTATATTTAGTAATGCCTTGTAAATTAGTCTTGTATGGCCGACACTAATTGTCGATTGCTTTAATTCTAGTAAGTTTCATTAAATTGATCTATTATAGTGTAGACTTTTGTTAATCAGAGTGGATGAAGGGTATGATTATTGTAGAACCTGTATTAGATATCTTTACTTAGTTAGGAAATGTTTTAAGTTTTTAAAATGATTATTATATTCAATTAATTAAGTATTTTCTTTTATTAATAATAATAAGAATAACAATTATTAATATCATGGTTACTAATATTGTTATTAATGGAGTGAGGAAATTGTGTGTAAAGGTTGTTAAGAAATACATAATCTAATCCCTTGGACATTGTTGTATATATCCCAGTGATTATTTAAGAATTGAATGACATGTTGCCTGATGAATGAGACTTGCGCGCAATGGAAGAATCATGTAATGTAATGCTTCATGTTAAATGCTTAGGGTAAGGTTAATGTTAGTGTATTTGTTTTAAGGTAACGATAGTATAATGAAATGTTTAATGTTGGTCCTAATGGTTATGGAACTGTTAAGGTGATGTTTGTTATATGTTTTATGGAAATGTGGAAATAATGTTGTAGATAACTTGTAAGTTGCAAGGTGGTCGTCATTTTATTTAGTTATGATCAATGTAATGTTGATTTATTTTATGGTAAAGTTATTGTAACTTCATTGCATTGGTAGCATACAAGGATTAATGTGATTGGTGATTGATGTTTTAGTTGCAAGGTTATTATAACATAAGATGTGAGGTTTTTAAGATAATGTTATTGTAATTTTATGGTATATGTAACATATAGGATGTATTGAGATTGTTAATTAATTTCAGGGTTAGTACTATAATTGGAATTGTCCAAACTCACAGTTGTATGATATCAGACTCTTCATTCTGATAAAGCTAGTCGCTCTGTATATTAGTCTGTGTGTGATTATTTTCTGTGTAAAGAATCCAGTTCCGTATCAAGAGTCCCGAGCCCTTTAAAGGCAGGGTTTCCACTCTTGCGACACACCTCTAAGGTCGTATCAGTAGTCTTGGGCTCTTTAAAGGTAGACTTCCCATGACTGCGACCTCCTGACAGAGATTACTAGTTTCTGCCTGAGCGTTCGGCCAGGAGCCTATCTGGGATTCTCTCTCTCCGGATCGGAGAACTAAGATTAAACGCCCTGCATTCATGTGCAGAAATAGTAAAATCTACTACTATGGATTCTTCCATCTGTGTTCGTACTGTACATAACACAGTATGTCATTTAATGCTTGCAGTTACTTATTGTGCGCCTTATGTCTTCTTGTTGTGATCATCGTGGTTGCATCTTTTTAGTCGTCGGGTGGCGACATCAGTCAAGTGTGTATGTTTCCTTTTTACATGCGCGCACACACCTTAAACAAAAAAAAAATAAAAAAAATCACCTATTATCAGAGTTGTTGTCGTAACGAGGAGGATGTCACATGTGGTATCAGAGCAGATTCGACCCACGACTTGGGATCGCTACGACTTCTGTTGACATGAATTGATTATACTGTTGCTAATCGAGTTGATTGTGTGCGTGCAGGTAAACATGGTTAGAGGATGCCACAGAGGCAGACGACGGGGTGCTAGGGGAGGAGGTGTGATGCCTCCCATAGCATCCACACCTGAGGGGTCTAACCCCCGGGGAGGCAAGAAAGTTCCCAGACATGAGCATATAGATGTTAGCGATGTTGTTGGGATGATAAAATCTTTTTCGCACATGTCCAAGGCACTGATCAACCATTTGGATAGCGATGCAGCTAGAGCGTCGGCACCCGCTGAGGTTCCGCTGCGCACACTGACTGTTACTAGTAGCATTCACCGTGAACTTGAGAAGGTCAAATTTCCTAAGTTCTTTGGTGCCCCGGACGGCGCATCCACCGAGGCATGGTTGGAGAACATGGTGATGTGCTTCCCACTTCGCGATTATACCTCCAACATGAAGGTCTGCATGGCGATCTTTCAGCTGAAGGGGACAACTCTTCTATGGTAGAAGACACTCCTACCGCAGTTGAACATGGCCATTGAATACATGTCATGGGAATTGTTCGAGGAATGGTTCCGAGAGAGGTATCTTTCCGAGGAATTCATTGAGCGTCATCTCAATGAGTTCAACACCTTACGACAGGGAGGTCGTACGGTGCCCGAGTACGAGGCACATTTTATGGAGCTGCTCCGGTATGCTCCATACCTTAACACTGAGAAGCTCAAGGTCAATATGTTTGTGTTTGGCCTTAATGGTAGCCTGCGTGCAAAGTTTAGGATCTTGATGCCTCAAACCTTGCACGACGCTTTCCAAAAGGCCCTCATAGAAGAGGAGGAGCTTATCAGTGGGGGTCAGACCAGGACTCCAACGAGACCAGCAGGGCAGGGTTCATTTGGTACACCACAACATCAGATACTAGCGAGACATATGTCGGGATATCGTGGCTTCCATATCGGATCCACTTTCACTACACCCTAACGGCCGCCGCCTTAGCAGCGGACACCTTATTGGGGACCACAACATCAATAGCAGCATCGCCCGGAGCAACAACAACAATTTTGGCCTATTCAGTAGAACAGACCTGGGTTCCAGCCTGGTGGGCCGTCATCTTCTACTTCGGGTACTAGAACTACTGGGTCGAAGAAGGGGTGTTGCACGTGTGGGGAGCCACACTACCAGCGTGACTGTCCTGTGGAGAGGATCAGAGCGTCTGGCTCAGCCGGACCCACTATAGTGGGAGATATGGGCAAGGCCCATCGGATTCATGCAGCGGTGAATAAAAGCAAGGCAGAGAACCAGTCGACTATGCTCGAGATAATAGGTATTGTCGTTGATCAGACCCTTAGTATTTTGATAGACCCAGGTGCTACTGAGAGTTTCATTTATGGTGCAACAGTAAAAAAGATGAAGGTAAAGGCAGTCGAACAGGACAAGTTTAGCTTCGTAGAGATGGCTTTGGGAGCCAAACAGAAGGTTGGACGAAAGGTTACGGGATGTGCCCTTAACCTGGGAGAGTTTGTCACGAGGGTCAACTTGTACGTCACGATCTTAGGATCTTATGACGTCGTGATTGGTATGGATTGTTTGGAATCGCATGAGGCGATACTCAACTGTAAGATGAAACGGTTGAGCTTGTTGATGATGAAGGACATAGACGTGTGATTGTAGGATGGAACCATGGAGTATCCCTAAGTTTTGTCTCTTCCTTACAGTTAGAGAAGAGTATGCACAAGGGGTTCAAGCCTTATGCGATCGTTGCGCTAAACGAGAAGGGAGTAGCGGAAGGTCTAGAACACCTTCCGGTGGTGAGAGAGTTTGCGGACGTGTTCCCAGAGGAGTTACCGGGGATGCCGCCGGAGAGGGAATTGGAGTTTACCATAGACTTGAAACCGAGGATCGAACTGATAGAAAGAACGCCTTATCAGATGTCGACCCCGTAGTTGCAGGAGCTAAAAATGCAACTGGAGGAGTTGTTGGACCTGGGACTGACACGTCCTAGTGTGTCACCGTGGGGTGCAACTGTTGATTTCATTTGGAAGAAGGATGGATCGTGGAGGCTTTGCATTGACTACCGTCAACTGAACAAGCCTACAATCAAGAATCGATATCCCTTACCAATAATTGATGATCTGTTTGATCAAATGAAGGGTGCGACGATTTTCTCCAAGATCGATTTGCGATCAGGGTATCACCAGTTGCGGTTCAAGGAGGATGATGTCCCTAAAACAACCTTTAAGACAAGATTTGGACATTACAAGTTTACTGTTTTACCATTTGGACTCACAAATGCCCGAAGGGTATTTATGAGTTTGATGAACAGGGTGTTCCGCGAGTACTTGGACAAGTTTGTCCAAGTATTGATTGATGATATTTTGATCTACTCTCGGATGACGGAGGAGCATGCCGAGCACTTGCGCTTGGTGCTAAAGTGTTTGTGAGAGAACAATTTGTATGGGAAGTTGTCCAAATCCTCTTTTCATCAATCGAGGATTCACTACCTAGGGCATGTCATCTCCGGTGAAGGTATCGTCGTGGATCCAGCCAAGGTCGAGGATATTATGGAATGGCCTACGCTGAAGAATGTAACAGAAGTGCGTATCTTTATGGGTTTAGTAGGATACTATCGACAATTTGTCAAGGGATTCTCGAAGATAGAAAATCCGATCACGAAATTGCAGAAGAAAAACAAGAAGTTTGTTTGGACCGAGAAATGCGCGGAAGCATTTCGAAGGCTTAAGGAGTTGTTGACCACAACGCCGATACTAAAGTTCCATGACATGGATGCAGACTTCTTGGTATGCACAGTTGCATCCCAGGAAGGTTTAGGCGGAGTCTTGATGCAAGACGGACGAGTGATTGCTTACATTTCGAGGAAACTGAGAAGGCATGAGGAAAACTACGCGACGCATGATTGGAGCTATTAGCTATCGCATATGCCTTGAAGATTTGGAGACACTACCTTGTTGGACGAAAATTTAAACTAAATATTGATCATTGTGGACTACAACACATTTTTACGCAAAGCGACATAAACGAGCGACAACGACGTTGGTCGAAATTGCTTAGCGAGTACGAATTTGAGATTACTTACATAAAAGGAATAGTGAACCGAGTGGCGGATGCTTTGAGTCGGAGGCCAGGCATATTTTCGGTGTTGCCTCTTCAGACGAATCTATGTGAGAATATTCTCACTTTAGAGCGCGATGATGACTGGTACAAAGAGGTCAGGGGTTTTTCGAACAAAACACCATGATGGTACCACGATACGAGGGATTTTCATTTGATAGCGATGGGTTATTGAGGTTTAGAAGTCCGATTTACATACCACCAAATGACGAGTTGAGGATGTTGATCCCGAGCGAGGCTCATAGAGCAGTTTACATGGCTCACCCAGAAGTCACGAAGACGAGGGCAGACCTTAAACCCTTATTCTTCTGGAAGGGAATGAAGGCCGACATAGTCAACTATGTGGCCAGATGTCTAGAGTGTCAGCAGATAAAGGCTGAACATAGACACCTGGCAGGATTACTTCAACCACATGCCATTCCAGAATCGAAATGGGAAGTTATTTCGATGGATTTTATTGTTGGATTGCCACTAACGGCAAGGAAACATGACTCGATTTTTGTAGTAGTAGACACTCTGACAAAGAGTGCTCACTTTATTCTTGTGCGTACGACATATCAGGCACCTGACATAAAGAGAGTTTCCATCAGTGAGATTGTGAGGCTACATGGCATGCCTAAGAAGATTATGTCTGATCAAGGATCAGTGTTTACTGGATGATTTTGGACGAGTTTCCAAGAGGCCTTGGGGACCCAACTTAACTTTAGTACTGCGTATCACCCAGAGACGGACGGACAGACAGAATGAATGAACCAAACCTTGGAAGACATGTTGCGCATGTACGTGATGGACCAATAAAAGAGTTGGCAGGAATTCTTTACTCTAGTAGAGTTCACTTACAACAACAGTTACCAGAGCACCATTAAGATGGCGCCTTTTGAGTTTCTTTATGGGAGACCGTGTCGGATGCCCTTGAGTTGAGATCGGCTTGAGGATAGGGTCCTGGTGGGAGCAGAAGTGATCCAAGAAATGGAAGAGCAAATGCAAACCATAAGACAAAGGATTAAAGAAGTGCAGGATTGACAGAAGAGTTATGTCGATGCACACCGAGTCGATCGTAGTTACGAGGTCAGCGATCGAGTCTTCTTGCGGGTTAAACTGCATAAGAGTTCGATCAAGTTTTGAAAGGGAGCTAAAATCTCTCCTAGGTTCATGGGACCTTTTGAGATTGTGGAGAGAAAGGGGCCCATGGCCTATCGACTAGCCTTGTCCGATTCTTTGAGGCGTATGGATGATGTGTTTCATGTATCTGTTTTGAGACATTATATTAGTGACCCTACGCATGTGATTGACATGAGTTCCTTGCATGTATCAGATGAGGGAGTGCTCAGGGCTGAGCCGGTCCGCATCTTAGATCATCGCGTTCGACAGTTACGACGTCGAATGGTAGATCAGGTCAAGGTCCAGTGGGACAGTTATATTCCGCACTCGGCGACCTAGGAGGACGCATATGATATGCGCCGACAGTCTCCATTTTTGTTTGATAGATAAACTTATGATACTGTGATACATTTATTTCGGCATCTATACTGAGAAACTTCGGGACGAAGTTTAGACCAAGAGGGGGTGTATGTAACATCCCGCTCTGGTGCACTGAGAAAACGTATTCTTTGAGGACACTTGCTCGCAAGTGATCTGGACTTTTATGATATTAAAACATATATCCTTGATTATGATGCATTATGATAGATGACATGCTGTTTTACTTCTTTGACATAGACAGGTGCTATTGACTCAATTTTATTGAGTGTGCAAGGTTTTGGACCTTGAGGATGCAGAGGCATCAATGGAACCCGTTGGACTCCGAATTGAGTCAGGGAGTGTGCTATTGGTTTTGATTTATTTACTATGATATTTCATTGATTTGATGATTGATGTGGACATGTTCTGACATGATTTTTGATGATGCAGGTTGACGATAGCTTGCCGACCAAACTCACATATGGATTAAAGGGGCCACACATGATTTCCAGAGAGGTTGAGGGAGAGGGGTGGATAGCAGCCCTGCCACAGCCTACTAGCACTCCCGCCATCGCTCGAACTATAGGTTAACGATTACCTAGTTTGAGAGGATCCATGATGCCGTGAGGACAGACTGCGACAGTCACTCACGATGATTCTTAGGGGTGCACAATAAGGCAGGGAACTTATTCCTTAGAGCCCTTAGTCTCCACAAGTTCACGTGGCAGAGTGTTGACTCCGGGGGTTATAGATGTCTACGAATAAGTCAAGTTGGTGAGTGGCACCCTTGGAGCACGTGGTGCATCCTGAAGGGAACGTCGCGCGAAAGAAACAAAAGTCGACGAGTGGCACCCTTGGAGCACGTGGTGCATCCTGAAGGGCACGTCGCGCGAAAGAAACACAAGTTAGCGAGTGGCACCCTTGGAGCATGTGGTACATCCTGAAGGGCACGTCGCGCAAAAGAAACAAACAAGGCGAGTGGCACCCTTGGAGCACATGGTGCGTCCTGAAGGGCACGTCGCATCGATATTGATGAAGGAACAAACCTAGATGGCCCTATGACTTTTAACTCATTAAGAAATTCTTAAACAACCTCCCTAAATAATTGTCGCCCAGTTCAAAATCTAAATCTATGTCTAAAGCTTCTCTAGGGTAAAATTTTGTTTAACCTTAAGAAAAATACCCTATAAAAATAAAAATAAATGTTTGGACTAAAAACCACTTAAGTAATAGTTTTAGTCTTCATAAATTTATGGGGTAAAATGAAGAGAGTAATAATTTAATTAAAAATCTGTGGTTTTAAATTGTAAAGAAGAAACAGATTATTTAACTTGTGGAAGTATAAAAATATTTTAAATTAATAATAAAGGGAAAAGAGTAAATAGTGCAATTTCCATTTTGGCTCTAATAAAAAGGGGAAAGAAGGGGATAATAAAAATTAGGAAACTAAGGAATGGAGGAAACATACTAAAGGAAAGTTGGGAACTTATGGTAAAAAGCGAGGTCAACATAGTAAGGAATTTGCAATTAAGAACCTTCTAATTTGAGCTAATTTAGTAACTTCATTTTTAGGGAAATTATTTAAAACATGTAAGGGGATCTAATAACACCTAAGAGGAAATTTAGGAGCAACTCTAGGTGGGTGAGGGAAATGAGTAAATTAATAATTTAAAGAAAATAATTATTGGAGGAAAGAGGGGGATGGATGACACTTGTGCGAAGGAGAATATTTAGAATATTTTTATTAAAACTTAATTTAAAAGTGATTTAGGGAAAGTGTGAGGGTTGGACAACTCTATAAAAGAAAGGGAATATGAGGAAGAATGGGGATCGGCTGTTAGCGTAACGTTATACTGCC
Organism: Picea engelmannii; assembly: GCA_009831015.1. Lineage (NCBI taxonomy): Eukaryota > Viridiplantae > Streptophyta > Pinopsida > Pinales > Pinaceae > Picea > Picea engelmannii. The sequence continues at coordinate 997,885 of ML777322.1, forward strand.
GGATTTGTGACTTGACTGATTACTTGTGGAGAGTTGGGATTTTCCATCTCGGATAGGAGTGGTAGCTCAGCCTTGCGAGGTGAGATGGGAAGCTAGATGTACCATATGGATAGTGTGTGGCCCCTTTGCGGCTCGAGGGGCTAAGGCGGAACCAGAGTACCCCTAGCATTGGCTGGGAGTTACCAGTGTAGTCTTGACGGTCGATAAGCAGGATCTAGACAAAGCGCAAGTAGGATTCGGATGGAGCGCAAGCGCGGGATAACGTCTTCGGGTTATTCGCCATCAGTCACAAGTACACAAGTGCGTTATTTGTTTAAGAGATAAAAATAAAAAATAAAAAAAAGGGAGTTTAAATTTTGTATATAAGACCTTATGATGGCGAAAGTTGTGTTGAGATTTGAATAATAGTTTTAATGGTTGTTCCTTTAATCCTACTTTAACATCGATCTCATTATGCTATTTGCTGGTCATTAATTTTTTTATTTTAAATCCGTTGGGTACTTGGGAACCACAATTTCAACTCTTTGATATGGATAGGTTGGTGTTGACAATCCTTAACTTTTCGCAAGAGATGTACATAATCCTTTATCAGATCCAGAGATCTGAGGTCTTACATCGCCGGAATGAGTGAAGGCAAAAAGGAAACCTTGAAGAACAAAAACCTTTCCTCGCAGAAGCAATAGTAGGGGAGAAGGATACAGTGGAATCTAACCACAAGTGAGACGCAAAATTAAAACTCTCTAACAACACACAACACAGGGGTAAAAAAAAATTTCCTTTTTTTTTTTACCAACCATGCATAAGGACGCAGCGCTTTAAATTTCGTCCAAAAAAAAAAATACGCAGTCGGGAATGTATAAACGCATGGAATAGTACGAGAAGTGCAGGGATCAATAAGAAGCCATCAAAGGGGTTTTGAGACTTTATCTGCCAACCGAGAAATTTCAGCAAGATAAAAGAAACATGCAGTTAAGAAAAAAAATTATGTCAATGACAAAACTCAGGGTCAGAAAACACATATTGGCACAAGGTGACCATTTCCAAGGCCAACAACAGAGGTGGGCGATCGTTTGTTGTGGATCATCTTACTTGGACTGGGGAAGGCTCGAATTAGTAAAATTCACATTCGAACAATTACTCTCTACATTGTAACTGGCTTTTGGAGTGTTGTTGTTGGTTTCCTTGCTAGGGATAAATTAAAAACACAAACCAAAATATCTATCTTTTCCCATTCTGTCGGGATACCAAGAAGACGCAGACAGTCATAACTTTTCCCATTCTGCTTGGTATCCCAACAGAATGGGAAAAGACAGATATTTTGGTCTGTGTTTTTAATTTATCCCTGGCAAGGAAACCAACAACACAAATCCAAAAGCCAGTAACAATGTAGAGAGTAACTGTTCGAATGTAGGACTTTTACTTATTCGAGCCTTCCCCAGTCCAAGTAAGATGATACACACCAATCGATCGCCCACCTCTGTTGTTGGCCTTGGCAATGGTCGTCTTGTGCCAAGATGTGTTTTCTGACCGTGAGTTTGGTCGTTGGCTTAGTTTTTTTTTTTAACTGCGTGTTTCTTTTATCTTGCTGAAATTTATCGGTTGGTAGATAAAGTCTCAAAACCCCTTTGATGGCTTCCTATTGATCCCTGCACTTCTCATACTATTCCATGCGTTTATACATTCCTAACTGCGTATTTTGTGTTTTGGATGAAATTTAAAGCGTTGTGTCCTTATGCATGGTTGGTAAAAGAAAAAATAAAATTCTTTTTTACCCCTGCGTTGTGTGTTGTTAGAGAGTTTTAATTATGTGTCTCACTTGTGGTTAGATTGCACTGTATCCTTCTCCCCTACTATTGCTTCTGCGAGGAAAGTTTTTTGCTCTTCAAGGTTTCCTTTTTGCCTTCACTCATTCCAGCGATGTAAGACCTCATATCTCTGGATATGATAAAGGATTATGTACAACTCTTGTGACTTGGTTACGGTTATCTCTTTGTAAGGGTTTTAGATCGACAGTCCCCACACATTGGGATTTGAGTATTCAGTTCATAGATTTAAAATATTATAAATTTAGACCAGGATGGTGAACAAAGTTGGCGATACGGTAGTTGTTCGCGCCCTCAAACTTTTGTCTACGAGTCTTACAATTTCTTTGAACTAAAATACCGGAAGTTCCATGCCTATCTCATTGTTAGGGCATCTCGACGTGAAATCAAGAGCGTGGGCTTTCACAATTTAGTTTCCATAGATACCTTCGCTTGGGGATTGATCCCATGACTTAGACGAGTATAGATTTTAAATCTAGCTGGGTTGTGTATACTGCGTCCAATGAAATACTAAACAATTGGGCGGGTCCTGGATTGGACGGATGTCTGACTCTATTTTTACACAAGAAAAAGATCCCAACCCAAGATTAAATTCTTAAAATAACATAATTTTTACCTTGAGTTATTTGGATGTTTTCTAGAGGACAATATTTCCTCAACTGCATTTTCCCAAGGACGTACTCAACCTCCTTCTGAAATTTTGAGAAACGCTTCCACCTTTGCACTTATTAGGGCTCTCGGCTTGATTGCTTGGGTCTCGCTTGATGAGTTTTAGAGATGATCCATAAAGAATGATACCTTTTTCCTCACACACCGCTTGACTGTCATGTGTAGTATTGTCTCATCTAGGAATTAGTTGAATGGTGGTCAGGTTTTATTCCAAGATTCGTTTACTAATACAGAAAAGGAATTGATGTCAGAATCCACCTCAAAATAGAATTTTTCGATGTATCCTCACAATTTCTAATTAGTTGCAGTATGAATTTATGATTTTCATTACATTCGAGTTGTGGTTGTTCTCCGACAGGTAGAGGAAGGATAAAAATATAATTGTTACTCGACTTCTTATTTTCTTTGTAAAATGATTAATTTCTACCATGCTCTAATGCAACGACCTTTTTACAATTTAGTACTGCACTAATTCTCTATTGCTTAAATGCACCGGTCCGTTAGAATTTAGTAACACCTAATTTTGTAATTCTTAACGGTTAAGGCAACTATATTTTATATTTAGTAATGCCTTGTAAATTAGTCTTGTATGGCCGACACTAATTGTCGATTGCTTTGATTCTAGTAATTTTCATTAAATTGATCTATTATAGTGTAGAGTTTTTTTATTCAGAGTGGATGAAGGGTATGATTATTGTAGAACCTATATTAGATATCTTTACTTGGTTAGGAAATGTTTTAAGTTTTTAAAATGATTATTATATTCAATTAATTAAGTGTTTTTTTTTATTAATAATAATAAGAATAACAATTATTAATATCATGGTTACTAATATTGTTATTAATGGAATGAGGAAATTGTGTGTAAAGGTTGTTAAGAAATACATAATCTAATCCCTTGGACATTGTTGTATATATCCCCGTAATTATTTAAGAATTGAATGACATGTTGCCTGATGAATGAGATTTGCGCACAATGGAAGAATCATGTAATGTAATGCTTCATGTTAAATGTTTAGGGTAAGGTTAATGTTAGTGTATTTGTTTTAAGGTAACGATAGTATAATGAAATGTTTAATGTTGGTGCTAATGGTTATGGAACTGTTAAGGTGATGTTTGATATATGTTTTATGGAAACGTGGAAATAATGTTGTAGATAACTTGTAAGTTGCAAGGTGGTCATCATTTTATTTAGTTATGATCAATGTAATGTTGATTTATTTTATGGTAAAGTTATTGTAACTTCGTCGCATTGGTAGCATACAAGGAGTAATGTGATTGGCGATTGATGTTTTAGTTGCAAGCTTATTATAACATAAGATTTGAGGTTGTTAAGATAATGTTATTGTAATTTTATGGTATATGTAACATATAGGATGTATTGAGATTGTTAATTAATTTTAGGGTTAGTACTATAATTGGAATTGTCCAAACTCACAATTGTATGATATCAAACTCTTTGATTTGATAAAGTTAGTCACTCTGTATATAAGTCTATGTGTGTGATTATTTTTTGTGTAAAGAATCCATTGCCATATAAGGAGTCTCGGCCCCTTTAAAGGCAGGGTTTGCACTCTTGCGACACACCTCTAAGGTTGTATCAGTAGTCTCGTGCTCTTTAAAGGTAGAGTTCCCACCACTACGACCTCCTGACAAAGATTACTAGTTTCTGCCTGAGCAGTCGGACAGGAGCCTATCTGACATTCTCTCTCTCCAGAGCGGAGAAATAAGATTAAACGCCCTACTTTCCTGTGCAGAAATAGTAAAATCTACTACTATGGATTCTTCCATCTGTGTTCGTATTGTACATAACATAGTATGTCGTTTAATTCTTGCAGTTACTTGTTGTGTGCCTTATGTCTTCTTATTTTTATCATCGTGGTTGCATCTTGTTAGTCGTCGGGTGGCGACCTGAGTCAAGTGTGTCTATTTCCTTTTTACACGCGCGCACACACCTTAAACAAAAAAAAATAAAAATTTGCACCTATTATCAGAGTTGTTGTCATAACGAGGAGGATGTTACAGGTAATCATATTGAATTTTTTGGCTGCTTTATTGATTTAGTTCCGTAGTGAACTACAATTGTTTGAAAATGCAAATCTAAACAAAGTATTTAAGAGAAATTTGGCTATAGAAAGGAAATTTTCTCCTCGAGGTCGTACTCCTCATTCCCGCCCATACACCAACCCCTCTGCCTCTCAACCATCCAGTTCCAATCCTTCTTCCCACCTTCCACCTCCTCGGACTCAAAATCCCATACCTCATACAAATACAAGGACACCCTGGTGCTCATTCCACAAGACTACCTCACACAATTCTTCGGATTGTCAAATCCTCCAAAATACAAAGAGAAACAAAAGCCTATTGACTGATCTTATCCCCCCCCCAAAGTGGAATATACCAAAGAGGTTCCCCTGGAAAATCCCACATAAGTAGATCCCTCACTGATCTTAATTACCCATGAAGATTTGAACTCCTCCACCCAACCCCTCTTCACCCATAACTGCCAAATAAAAAATGCGTTGGCTTTACTGATTATGGATAATGGAAGCCAGAAGAATTTGGTGTCTCAAGACCTTTTCAACTAGCTCAAACTGATCACCACTCCCCACCCACAACCCTATCAACTTAGATGGGTCCAGAAGGATGCCCCCCGCCTCCTAGTTCCTCAACGTTGTGTGGTCACTTTTTCCATTGGCCAATTCAAAGATATTGTCCTTCGTGATGTTTCCCCCTTGGATTGTTTGGATTTGCTGCTAGGGATCACATACCAAACCCAATGAAATGATATCTGTATGGCCAGATCTCGCCAGTACAATCTTACAAAAGAAGGCCACACTTATATATTAACCGCAGCAACACCCAAACCCCCTTCTACCAAATAACAAATCTCGCATGTACATTTAAGGCAATGTACCTCTCTCTGTCTGGTGCGCCCCATAACACCGAACAATACCTCTCACCCTGTTCTTGAAAAAATTATTCCCCTCCTCCAAGAGTTTACAGATGTGTTTCAATTTGTGGTACTACTCCCCCCCTCTTGACACATTGACCATTCCATTCACCTCATCCCTAAATATTCATTACCTAATTCCCCTACATACTGATTGGCCCCAACAGAAACATAGGAAATGGAAATATAATTGACTGACCTCATCAACTCTAGCCACATACAACCATCATCTTCTCCTTGTGATTTTGTCGCATTTTTCATCCCCAAACGTGATACTTTAGAAATGTGCATTGTCACCGATTACTGGGCCTTGACCAAAGCCACAGTAAAAAACATTAACGCCTACCTCATATTGAGGAGTTACTTGAAACCCTCCACAAAGCTAAGTGGTTTACGAAATTGGATTTAACAGCTGGCTACCATTAGGTTCGAATGAACCCAAATGATAATTGGAAAACAACTTTCAAGACCAAATTTGGTCTTTTTGAGTGGAACGTTATGCCCTTTGGCATCACCAATGCCCCAACCACTTTAATGAGTCTCATAAATGACATCTTTAGGTCACATTTGGGTCGATTTGTGGTCATCTACTTAGATGACAATATCATCTTCAGCTGGACATGGGACACTAACATGGAACATGGCCGACAAGTTCTCCAAATCCTTCGAGAACACACGTTACAAGTCAAAGAGAAGAAGTCATATTTTGGTGAAAGTTTAGTTCCCTATCTCAGCTTTGTGGTCAGCTCAGAAGGTATCCAACCAAATCCATCCTACATCCGAGACTTGAATCAATGGCCACTACCTCCTTCATCTAGGGAGCTCAAAATCTTTGTAGGTGGCATCAATTTCTATCGTAAGTTCATTCCTTATTTTTCACAACTTTCTCATCCTTTGCATCAGCTATGAAATAGTTATGCTACATTTCTCTAGACTAAAGAAGAAACTAGTCACTTAGCTCAGCTCAAAGAATCCCTCTGCTCATCCCCTGTCTTACACTTTCTAGACCTCTCCCAACCCTTTGAGATTGAGTCTCATGCATCACAATATGTTATTGGTGTCTTACTTAAACAGGGAGGCCACCCCATTTCTTACCACTCAAAATGTTTGTCTGAGTAAAAGAACAATTATAGCACCTATGACAAGCAATTTTATAGTCTGGCTCAAGCCCTCAAGCAATGGAGGCATTATTTGTTGGGTAAAGAAAACATTATGCATACAGACCACCACCCTTTGATTTTCATCAACTCTTAGTCGAATATTTAGGAACAAAGGAAGCTTAAATGAGACTCCTATATTCAAGAATTTCACTTGGTGATCAGATATAAGAAAGCACTTCTAATAATATCATTGATTTTCTAAGGCGACCTCCCACTCTAGTTCGCTCAATTCTAAAAGTGCATTGTGCTACCTATGACACATGGAAGTATCAATATGTTACTAACCCTGACTTTCAAGAGATCTGGGTGGCATGGAAAACTCCCACGGTGATCAATCAAAACCCCTTCCTAGAATACATCATTTAGGATGGATGGATCTATAAGTTGAATTTGTTATGTCTTCCACACTCAGAGGAATGCCTCTTTCTCATCAGGGAGGCACACGCTTTAGCATATGGGGGCCACTTCGGTACCACAAAGACAATCCAACATCTACAATGCCATTTTCATTGGCCTTCCATGCAACCTCAAGTTGAAACAATTATTCGAGACTGTGCATTATGCTCACAATACAAGCCATCCAACCAGAAGCATGGATTATATCAACCACTACCTCTTTCATCTCGGCCTTGGGAGTCAAACTCAATGTATTTTCTCAGTGGACTTCCAAAAACCCAAAAGAAACATGATGCAATCTGGGTAGTGGTATGTTGCTTCAACAAAATGTCATTTTTTGTCCCATGTACAAAGACTACTACCGTAGTCCAAATAGCGAAACTCTACTTCCGACATGTCTGGCCACATTTTGGCCTCCCAAGGACCATCATCTCAGACAGAGATTCTCGCTTCCTCAACATTTTTTGTAGGACCATATGGGGGCTATTGGGATGCCACCTCAAGTTTTCTATTGCATTTCATCCTCAAAATGATGTCCCAATAGAGGTTGTCAACAGGGTCTTGGTTCATTCTCTCTGAATTCACTTTGGGCGCAACAAACAATGGGAAAATTATTTGCACATTCTACAACATAGCTACAACAAGGCAACACATTCTTCCACAGGACTTTCACCTTTTGAAGTTTGCTTGGGGTTCCAGCCAAGATCCCCAACCAAACTCCCACTCACCTAGGCTCCTCAAGGCACCTTCCATCAACAATAGGAACAACTTTTAGCACAACGGTTTCTCCAGTAATTTGCACAATGCCACACTGCAGTAATAAAAGAACTTAAAGTCACTCAAGAGGATGCCAAGCAACGCCATGAAAAAAAAAGGATCGTCATGTGCTTTCAACCGGGAGATCATGTCTAGTTACACTTGGATAAGAAGCGCTTCAAGGGACACCATTACAAGCGTCTTCCGATAAGATATGGCCCACACACCATCCTCGACAAGATTGGAGAAAATGATTATCGGTTGGACCTCCCACCACAACTCGGAATCCACAATGTTATTAATGTAAATCACTTGAAATTGTTTATGCCTCCCCTCTTGGAGGAACCAGTCACCAGTACTCATCCAGTGGACAAGATTCTATATTTCCAACTTCCTTTGGCCAAAGACACTCTATTGGACACCCGGACCCACTGTACAAGGGATTGGGCATACACTTTGTACCTGGTGGTCATCCAAGGCCAAATTCCATCTCAAGCAAAGTGGATCACACCTGAAGTATTTCATAACAAGTTCCCTCACCTTCTCATGGAAGTAGGGACACTTCCAGATTTATACATGGAGGAATTGGGCCAGGGAGGCCAGCTAGGCGAACACCCACCCGGGGCACACACTTTGGCCAACTAGGCACGACCCACTTAAAATTTTGATGTTAATTAAAAATGCATATGTAAATAAAGGGTTCCCTGGGTATATAAGAGGAACTAAGGCTAAAATAAAGTATTATTTTCTTTTCCTGAAGCGATTGTCTCACTTGTCTTTTGAAGTCCGAGTTTACTTTTTAAATTTTGTTGCATTTTCATTTGGGGGTGTTTTTCAGAGTTAGCAGGTGCGGCTCTCTTCATGGATGCATCTTGGCTACTCTAGTTTACATGCTTTCACACCTGAGAGCTAGCTCAATCCATTAGCTGACTAATCTCTAAGGGGACACTCCATTTTCTGCAAGTTTTCTAAAGCAAAACAAGAGGGCACACCACCTGTGGTTTTGCGCCATTGATGGTTTTCTAATACTATTCCAAGAACAATAGAGGATGATGCTACCTCGAATTTTAAATCTACCAAGATCAAGCTCATCCATGGTATTTTTCATTTAGAAGACCCTCAAAGTGTTGACAAAATTTGTTGAATGAGAAATAATAATACTAAGCTGGGTGAAATAGATGATGATACTACCTCCACTTTCAACTACACGAAGGCCAAGCTAATTCATGGTCTTTTTCATTGAGAATACCCTCAAAGTGATGAGAGAAGTTGAAATGAAGGGTTATGTAGGTATCTAGAATTGATTCTCAATGTCTCTGAGGGTCTCAACAAGTGTTACCTAAAATGCTTGTATACCAATTGTTCAAAGATAGTTATGCTCCACAAGTGATTGGTGAAACTTATTTTCTAAAGGTTATATTTTAGATTATGGTTATGTCCCTCAGTGAAAACACCTTAATCTTTGGATGAATTCCACCAATTATGTTGTATATATCGAGTAGAAAGTTGAGCTTTCAGAGGACATTCATGTGGACGAGAAATTCCTACTTTTTTAAGATAAACAAATGGAGAATCAACCTATGTTGTTCAAATATAACATATACAAAGATTCAACTAGTATTATGGTATTGAAATTATGTAGAGGAAAGATGGTTTGTGGGTTGTTTTCATCTTTCCTTCAAAGATTTGGTCATAAGAAAACCCTCCATATCTTTACCAGCCCATTCACACAATGTGTATCTTCTAGAGAAATTAGAGAATGTTCTAGGAGGAGGTAATAGAGCAAGTGGTTTGAAATATCCTTTCATACACCAAATCCAATGAAATAATTTTCAAGTTTAGGCAAAGGATTTTGAGGCATTTCTTGCTTATAAGAGTTTCTTAACTATTTAATTTCACACACTTGTTGATTAGTTGAAAGAGGATCCATGGTTTTTTAAAACAATGAGGAATTTTCTTACCCCATGAATCTCAAAATTTAACCCTGCCAATATATATGTTACCAAAATGCATGTTTGGGTAAACCTCACAAATTTTCCAATAGACTTATGAGACTTAGCTATTTCTGAAGATATCTAGAATACCATGAAAAAATATATGAAACAATATATAGGTTGGACTAAGATTAGTATTTTCAAATATGTGTGTATATGTGTGGGGGTCAGTATTGTTAAGGAATTAGGAGATAAATTCATACTTCAAAGGAAATGCTCCAAGTTCACTAAAAAATTGGATTATGAAAATACAATTTTTTCGTACTAATTTTTTCAACAAGTAGGACATTTGTAGGATACACCTCATCGAACACAAGCTTATCCTAAAACCAGAAGAGAACATAAATCAAAACCCAAAAGGATGATTGATCATTTGAGCAAAAAAATATTTTATGATGAAGAATAGATTGATGAACATCAACAACCTACAGTGTTATAAAAGGATACCAACTAATCCCCAAGAGTATAGGTTGTTGAATCAACACCCTTGATGATGGATAGAAAAGAAGACTATAATACCATCGTGGTTGTAGTTTCTAATGAAATACCATTATGGGGGGATGAAGAGTCTCTAGTGCCTGATAATTATTTTCATAAGGAATTCACACTCCATCTAAATTTTGGACATATGATGTCTTATACAAATCTTAATAATTTGATTTCTAAATTATCATTATTTTATATTTTCAAAGGGGTTGTATGAAATTAAAAAGAAGTGAAAAAATGAAAGACATGGAAATACACACTCATGTGTAAAATTAAATTTGTTATAACATTATATATGTCATATTAAATTTGTCAATATAACATATAGATGAGATAAGCACATTGAAAAAATGTATTTTTCTTTTGATTTTTTATAACTAATTTTTCGTCTGAAAATAATTCTAAATTTTAATACTTTTCCACTAAATATAAAACAACAAAAGTGAAATATAATATGACAAGAGTTAATATGTGATCTGAAAATATTTCTAAGAAAGTGCAAAATTTCGAAAAGAAAAATAGGCCGGGAACTTCGAATATGTAAACACTGATTTACTCATTAACATAGTTTACCAAGTTATGAAAACAAATGAAGTTGTTCTCCCTTCCTAAGCCCATCAAAAAGATGAAATTGATACATGGATAACACCCCTCTCATCTTGGACTTCATGCATTCAAAAAAAATTAATGAATGGAGAGAGAAAAAACATAGAGAAATATAAAACATCGCATAGCACATCAAAGTCAAATTTGGGGGCAATGGTAGTCTTTATTACTCGACCAAATAATGAAGAAATAAATATAAATCATAAGAATCCCCTCATGTACTTCTACATTTAACCAAGATATATGTCAAGTGGTTTGACGTATCCAAAAAGAGAAACCCTTGAAAATGTAACATATATAATATATAATATATAATAATAATAATAATAATCAATGAATAATCATAATATTAATAATGAATATTTTTAACTAAATATAATGACCTTTCATCAATGGTCATGAAGTGCCTCTTAAGTTCATATATATATATATATATATATGGGCCTTTTATCTATCTATCTCATTATATAGATTATTATTCCATATATTTATTTATTGTCTAGTTTGAATTACAATTATTTACTCAATTTATGATGGATAACCATCATAAGATTCATATTGCTCCTTTACATTGCTATCAAAACCTCATATCCTCGCATTTGGTCATACAAGATTTTAACTATACCCAAAAAAATTCATAATTTCTCTCAATTTTTTGGGTCTTTCGCTAATTCAGGCCTTTGCCCATATAAAACTTTGAAGTTGGTTGAAAGACTTCTGCTACAAATCCAAGAAAGCGAGAAATCAAGAAAGAAAAAAAAAGTATTTAAAAAAAAAATATGAATCGTTCCATTCTGCTAACAGAGACGCCATTCGTGGTAAATGTTTTGGTTGCACCACTATCATCCGTCGAAAATCGGCATTACAAGGGGACACTAAAATATACCATGAATTGATAGTTAGAGTTGGTAATATTGGGTTTTCAAAAATTCAGGTTTATGTGGTCGGCAAACCAATAGGTCAAACCCTTGTTCAATCGCCAAGGGGTAAAGGGAATTTAAAAACAGAAACATTTGAGGAAATTTTAGTGTCCGTATAAAACATCGACGAGTTGCCATTAATATGTCCAAGTAACTAATGACACATAGGGTCGCGATTGTTCATAGGGTCGTAAGCCAATTCACAGGTTAGAGGTATACATCAACGAAAAAGGTATTCACATTGGGTAAGAAAATAAACAATTGAAATATCCTTCGTTTCTACTGATTCATAATTTGATGTCGAAAGTATATTGCATATCATTCTCGTTGTAAATGTGTATGTTAAAATCAATAAAGAAAAGGAATATCGTTAAAAGTGTCTTTTAATGTGTATTTATAAAGATCAAGGGTTCGAATCGAAAAGGAGAAAAAAGTTATAAGAAGAGATTATTTCGTTAATTAAAGGATATATATATATATATAAAGGTATTATCTTTAAATGAATTTTTCTCACAAAATAACCAAAAAAAAAAGATTTTAACATAAATAAAGGAATGTTTATGCATAAAGGACTTTCAACACATGTTTTTAAAATATTGAAAGTCAAATGAACTTTTGAAGGAAAAAATATTAGCGCTGACATTTGTCCACAGAAGAAGGAAGATTACATCAATATTGATATTGCCAATCAATTATTAATTTTAGAGTCAAATATAATTGGAAAGAACTTTTGCAAGACACAAATTAAAGACTCACAAGTAGCAATTTATGATTATAATTAAATATCCAAATTTGATGTTGAAAAAAAGACTCAACATGATGTTGACATAATTATTGGTTGAACCTCACTAGCAATGTTAGGTCTTTCATCTTAAATTTGGAAAAAAACGTTTTATTTTATTTTATTACAAAAATAAAAAAATTATGTTCCAACACATAACAATGTCGTCATATTCAAGAGTTCCATCATTAGAAGATATGAAAAATATTTCAAAGATGATCTGTTGGGATGATCAGGAAACAGTACAATGGATGCATAAAGAATTTGACAAATTCCTTGCTAATAAAGACGAAGTAAAATGTCGTCTTAATAATCATAGTCAAAGCTTGATTGTATAGATCAAGATGTTAAAAAATGAACAAAAAATCACCACAAGAAATACAATAGAAAATCAACAAAAGGGAATGAGATCACAAAAAAGAATCCAACAAAAACCTATCAGAAAAAGATATCTCCTAATAACCCTTGATCAACAATTGCTTGATCAAAATGAAAAAAATTGGAATAAAAAAATGAAGAAGACAAGTCATTAAATCAAGAAGAAATCTTACGTTTAAAGTGACATTATCAACATTTACTTACCCAAATTAGAAAAATAAAACATGATAATAAATATTTACAAGAAGAGCTATATCACAAGTAAATAATGACTACATCATTTGAAATAAAGAAACTTCTAATTCAAATAATCCAAACCTTAGAGAAAGAAACAAATATCAATCGAATTGAATTACCATAAATATCAAAAGTTGAAGAAATGTCCAACAAACAACATTTAAAAGACATTCGAGTGACTTATCGTCATCCAAATCAGATAAGTCATTATGACCAATGACATGGTCAAGAGGAACATAAAGAATGTTCCTCTTACCAACAACTAAACTACAACATTGGAAAGGAACAAAGAAAAATTGACAACTTGTAAGGAATCCTAAAATGAGAAATCATATATGAACAATCGATCATCAAACTGTTTCAATGAAGGTAGATTTGGGATGGATCACTCTTCACAATATGCAACACATCAATTTAAGAATTTGAAGGTTATATCATCTTGTTTCGTTGAGAGTCACAAATGCAACTACAAAATGTAAGGGAATCCTTTCCATAATTATGCTTTGAGGAAAAAGCATTTGTAAGGGGAAGGAAATGTAACATATATAAAATATAATAATAATAAAAATAATGAATAATCATAGTATTAAGAATTAATATTTTTAACTAAAAGTTGTCACCTTTAATCAATGGTCATCAAGGTACCCCTTAGGTTTACATATATATGGGCCCTTTCATTGTATTCATTATCTCATCTATTCATTATCTATATCTCTAATTATATACATTCTTATTCAATATATTTTGTGTTTGGTATGGATTACAACTGTGCATTTCATTTATGATGGATATACATCGGAAGAATCATATTGGTTCTTTATAGAGAATCCTACAAATGAATGTAATGGAAAGGGTATGTGTTTTCACAACCCAACGATCTCCACCTTGACAAAAATTTCATGTACCTTTCCCAACAAATAAAATATCGCCTTCTTGCAATCCAAGAGAAGCCAAACACCACTGCAAATTATATAACAATATTGGTTGTGTGTACATGTCTGCACAATTTGATCTGGTATGGATGACTCCACCTCCACTGAATCAAAATTAACACAAATTAAATCAGTACAACCATTGTAGGTGATACTCCTGGTTCTCATATACCAAACCACCCATTTCCATGCTCTTTACCTAGTTTTTCCATGTGGCCACTAACAACACCAACTGTATGTGAAATATTTGAACATTCCATAACAATCATAAGCCTTCCCACTGCATTTGCATACGATACATGAGACAATTGATCCTATGTTCCTTACTATTAAGACATAAACTTGAAGAAATCCTACAATGAAAATCCAAAGGGATTTTTATCGGTGTCACATTATTCATACCAAATTTCCTCACTATATTCTTCAAATGATTATATTGTGATAATCAAAGAATACCATTTTACCATCTATATGTACTTCTATGTTGGATATTTGTTTTAGTTGCTCCTAGATGCTTCATCAAAATCCCTAGCTAATTGATCCTTTAACCTATTAATCTCAACCATTCTTCGCTTGCAACAATCATATCATCAACATAACACCAAGATAATGAATATTCCGTAAACATAATGATTATACTCACCTCCTAAGAATTTTCGCAAATAATTCTTTGAGTTTGCAAAGAAATCTTCCTTTGTGATCTTGAACAACTCTTAATTCTTAGATGTACACATCTATGTTAATGATGATTCATGAGTATTAAAATCCCACAATATAAATAACTTAACTCCATCATCATAACAAACATAGATGCACTTCCTTGACAAAATCTGACCAAGCCAATGAAGTGAGCCTTCATCACTAACCTCCAAGATAATTCCAATGCTTCATTACATGCAATGCATGGGCTCTAAAAAACACAATATACAAAAACACATGTTCTTGAAAACCACGACTCTTGAGAAAACTTCTCCCCATGACCAAAACTAGTAAAAAATCCATGAAAGACAGGGTATCAAGAAATACCACATGCTTCCATGTATCACCTAGGTCATTTAGACTTTACCAATGGTATTTCAAAACTAGGGTATGCATTCCTAACGATATCTTATAGTTGTATGAATGTTTACATTAAAAAAATGTGTTAACTCCACTTGAAAATATACATACAAAAAAATACCACCTTTATGTGGACCGACTACTAGCCTCCATGTAACGACTTTATCAATCCAATTTTTTTTTTAATTTCTATCATGAAAACTATATTAGTACAATTGTATTTGGCACTTTCCTTATATTAATCTGTTTAAAAATTATTTGCGTATGATTATTACATGTTCTTAACTAACTTGTCATGGGATTTCAATGACAAAATACTTGTTCAAAGACAAAATTTTTTTATTGATGTAATTATATCAAAATTTGGATTTGTTCTCCATTTACATGTTCATTTGATATTGCAATTTTATTTTCACCTAAGCCCACGCTAAAACGAAATGTAATTCTATAGGTTTTTGGAGAAGTCTTATATTGTTTACGTGTTATTTAAACTGCTTATCTTATAATGGTTCTTAAGGACTATAATGTTTTTATTATGTCCCAATGGTCATTTATTGGTTGTTGAAAATACATATTTTAACCAACTAATACATATACCTTTTATCATTGTTGGTTACAGTTTTAACTCTATATTACATATGTAAAATGGTTGTATTCTTAGGTAAATCTAGACTTACAAAACTACCGTGGGGAAGGTACTAGTAGATCAAATTCACGGACCCACTCTTGATACCAACATAAACGACCCATGGTTCTCAACCAAACTTTGGTAACCATATAATATACTCATAGCTCTTCGCCTTAGTGTTTCTGGGAGATATCTACTTATTAGTCCATTCCATAGGAATAGAGGGACTATAGCAATCAATAAATCATTCACTGCATATTACTTTGTCCTTTGACCCAAAATATTTGCGCAATACCTAATGTTGGAGCTATGGAAATAAAATCATATATTTTTATATAATATAAGGTAACATATATGTACTGATCTGATTGGATAAGAGATTGGAGGTCTTATTGCCGGCTTGGCTACTCCCAATGTTATATATGTTGGCATATCCAAAGTATTTGATCATATATAGTCTTTTTTGAATCATATATTTTGTTATGCATTCGTCGATGGTGGATTAATGCTATCATTAATTTGAATTTTTGGCTTAGCATTTTTTGATAGGTAAATTTATGGCAATGTTAGATATGGTTGTGTATCCAAAGATTGGCTTTCGAAAACATTCTGTGGTGTTCGAACTATTCTTACAAAAAATATAATTTTTCTTTTTGGGATACGTCAGAGTCCTGCCACATTGAATTTTTTTCTTAAATGTTTACAGTGCATTTCTAACAAACTTAAATGTTTACCTAACATGTTTGGTAGTGTTGAATGGTTACTTAACAGGCTTGTTACCAGACTTTTTCTTCTATTTTTAATTTTTTTATGCTCCAGCGGCGTTGTTGGTTCAATGGTCCATGCTTACTTTTTGCATGCCACTGATTTCTTATTTCCATGTTGTCATTGTTCTTGCTTGCCTGTTCATGTCATTGCAGTTTGGACGTTTGGGTTTCTGCAATTGCGATTGGAAAAACAACGTTCCTGGGGGCGTGGTTGCTGCTTGCTTCTTTTTTGGTTTTATGTTGTTTATTTTTGTTTGTTTTGACTTTGCAAGGTACTGGTCTTGCGGCTGTAGTTGGTCCTTTCAGTACTTCTTAGCTGGGTTCTTCTTTGGTGCTTGTTCTTGTTTGGCTAGGGTTTGCAAATGTTGGGATGCTGCATCTGCGGTTGGATCTTTCGTCGCATTTTTTTTTGCACTACAGCTTGCATAGAATACTATTAAGATAAAATAATAGACTAAAGAATTGCAGGCGGTGTAAATTGCATCTGTTATGCGTTGAAGAAAATTTTGTTGGCCTCGAAATATATTTCATGGTTTTCGATGATTTTTACATGGATTTTGTGTTACTATTGTTTTATAGTTATGACAATGGATTTTCTTGTGTGGGAGATATAACTATTCTCTCCCTTTTACTTTCCTATTGTAAATTGCGTTCGACTTTATTTTTTTGCGTTTATGTGGTCATTCTAAGAGACCGTCGTTCTGTTGCATAGTTGGCCACTTTTATGGACACAGCTTTGCGAATAGATTCTATCGGACTATGACAGGTCGTATTCTGTGTATACATTAGCTTTCCTGAATTATTTTTATTTAAAAGAATCCTGGGCATAAGAGAATGCAATTTATGAAATTATAGGTTTCCTGGACTGCGGAGCCGTCATCCCATACTTAGCCAGTTTTTGCATCACGGGTTGACGGGGTAGGCGGCTGAAAATTGACAATCGAAGAATTCCGTGATATACAAATTGACAATCGATCAGTAGCGAGAGTTTCACAATCATTCCGACCAACCACAGTTGGGTTCCATACTTAGGCAGTATTATGGATGTGCCTTCGCAGATAGGTTGCATCAAAGTATCGTGTATAAATGAGCATTTCCAAATTCGTTTTCTTTAACAGTAGGGATTCTGGACATAAAACATTAAAATTGATCAAATTATAGGTTTCCTGGATAGCATAGATTAAACATAGGAAATATGTAATTTTATGCAGTAGAAATATAAAGCCTACACGAAGTCGTCATCCCATACTTAATTAGTTTTTTCATCGCGTGTTTTTAGGGTAGGCGGCTAAAAATTGACAATCAGAGATTTTGACGATATAGAAATTGATAATCGAACTTGCTAACTATTTGAATTTGAAGGCCATCATGTCCAAAAAAGTTAACATTGTCGAAATAGTTTACTTTACGTGCAGTTTACATACCCTGCTAGACAAAAAACACACAAAAAAAATAGTGAGCATTTTTTGGATCGCGGGTTCTTGGGATGGCGGGCTCTAGGTTCGGTCCCTATTGTTCTGTTTCCTACAAATAGCACAGACAATTTCGCGACATACAAAATGAAAACTGGGCTTGCGCACTATTTGAATTCAAACAGCTCCTGTAAAACAACTATGATTATCGAATTACTTTTCTTTATGTACATGTTACATATGTTCGTGAACAAAAACATAACAATAGTAGTAACATCTGTTACATAGGGCTCCAGCCCTCCTACCTTCTGTGCTTCCCAATACACATTAAATATTCTTTGAAAAGTTAGAACCGAGCAGACAGGTTCGAAAAGATGGGATTTAATAATTGGAAAGCTCGAGGACATGTTCAATTAAAATGAATAGACATGCAAATATTATGGGATCTGCTAATTTGTTTCTGGCTGCATTTTAAATTTGCCAAATTATTATTATTATTATTTTCCTTGTGCAGTTTTAGTTTTCTTCAAAGCTTCAACATAGTTGACGAACATATCAGCTACAGAGACCTTGATGTCATGTCCCTCTTTAATATTGTGCATTTTTAAATGATGGGCTTTAATAACTAGAGGACATCTCCAATTAAAATGAATAGACAGGCAAATATTATGGGATCTGGTAATTTCTTTTTGCCTGCATTTTGAATTTGTGAAATACTTTTTATTTTATTTTTTGCTTGTATAGTTTTAGTTTTCTTAAAAGATTTGGCAAAGTTCATGAACGTGTCAGCCACAGAGGCCTTCACGTCATGTCCCTCTTTAATATTGTTCATATCTTAGATGTTAGATTTCAGAATCTGCTCAGATATGGGAATTTTAATACATGTTGGTGGTCACTATTGAGCGTACATATTAAAAAATATTGGCATTAATAAGTGAAAATATCGAGAACATCTGTCATTAAAACGAATCAACACAAAATCTATGGCACACCATCCATCCTTTCTTTTAAATACTTATGGCCATTGCTCTCTATGATCAAAGAGTTGCGGTTTAGGGTGCCTTTGTTCTAATGTTCCTGGTAATGCACATGTAAGACAACTTAGAGATGCGATGGACAAGTAGATGAAAGAATAGAGCCTGGTTTTATGTGACGTGAGCTTTGAGTAAAAACAAAACTCTGTTATACAAAGAGAAACTCAAAGAGGAGGAAGAAAATAGAACAAGTACGTTCTGGTTGGTGTTCTCCCTATGTTTGATGCTTTGGTTTGTTGAAAATCTTGTCTGGAGATTTGTTGGTTGAACTTCTTTGTTTTATTGCTGGGAATTGTAATGGATTTTGAGGTCGGGTGCAAAATAGTTCTTCGTTTAAGTATATAGCTTCCTCCAATAACACATATTTGACAAGTGTATCGAGTTGTACAGATTGCACAAGTATTTTTCTACCTCGGAGGAGGGTAGCAAAAACTGTATTGGTGGATAAAATGACATATTATCATCGCAAAAGTTTCTATTTCATAGTATGGTGACCTGCATTGTGGGTTTGGTAGCCGACTTGACAGAAAACTATGTTCTTTGTGAAAGTTTGTTCAGTTTCCTCTGGATGTAGTTGCCGAGTCTACATATTTGGCATCACCTCTGAACATTCCAGGCCTTTCGTTGGGCCTCCATATCTCCATAGATATGAAGAGAGATATATTCTAATGCCATCTGCAACATTTGATGCACTTGCCACACCTGTTCTGGTGCATTCCACAACATTTGATGCACTTGCCACACCTCTACTTCCCGAAGAAGTTATGTACCTCAACAGAGTTGCTTTTTGAATCTGGGTTGGATGTTCCTTCCAATTTACTATAATAAAGAAAAGAAGTTCCACATACAAATCCTCAGGCAAGATTCTCAGCCAAACAAATGATCGAATATAGGGAGAATACCAATCACTACGTACTTGAATTATTTTTCATTGCTTTAGCTGTTGTGACATAGAAAGACTCCTTCCACATTAAAATCGGCATGAATGGAATTTGTAAGTTGTCTCAGATGTCAAGGGTCAGGAACATTGCAAGCAAAGAACTTTAAACCCCAACTTTTCGACAACAGAGGGAAATTAATACTTGACAAAGAATGGAATGTTGAATAAATAGGAATTGCAAGTAGGCCATATCTGGAAGAGAGAAGACATTCAAAAAAATTGGGATAGATGTACTTGGTAGCACAGATTAAGTACAAAACTATGAATAAGCTTCATCAATGTACATATTTTAAATTGATTGACGGAAGGAAAAATCGCAATTGTTGTAAAAAATAGCCTCGACTATATTTTGTAACCCACCTTATTTTAATATAGAATAATTTTGGTTTATTTTTTAACAGTATTTTCCAAATTTTGGTATTTGTTTTAATTGTATTTTCTACCTTCTTCCACTATGTGGTTAAACATGAAACACAAGGTTTTGTTTTTGCTGCCTAGTACTTCAATTTAAATAAAACCTGCCCTGTTCTTTGTTTACATTTTACATGTAAGAATAATTTTTCATAGGCCATACTTGTGTGGCGACGACCCTGTATTTAAAGAAAGAAATTGGAGGACCCATGCTGCTCCCATTCTTCGGGTTCCGTGAATATAATTAATAATGAGTAACGACAAGGAGGATGAATTTTTGATGCAATGTTCCTATGAAGTTTGTTGGATATATTTCATCTTCTTATATTTGATAATATCCACACATATACACTAATATCAGTAGTATTGGAATAAATACAAAACAACTTCCTCTTCGAAAATGATTAGGCAATTATGTTTGGGTTTCTGGTATTCAACGACTATGTCGATTATTCTATCATATACATCTTCTAGCCTAAGAACTTCTGTAATATGCAATTTAAGCTTTAATTACTTAAAAGTCACACCAAATTTTGATTGCATTTAATTTAATTTAGATATTGATGTTTATGGAGATTCAATGTTTGTTGATCTCATTGCAATGAATACAAGATGAATAGATGATAAGGAGTTTATGTCGTTGAGACCACAATGCAAATTCATGTTTCTTGTTGCGCTATGTACATGTTGCAGTCAACATTTTTTAGGTTCCAGCAAAATTTGCAGACCAAGAAGCATCTTGTTGATTGGGAGATCACTTTCATTTGAAACAACCAATCCATTAATATATATTACTATGAATACTATTCAGATAAATATGAAAACTTTGTTCATTGATAGATGCTAGTATGAAAAATATTGAAATAGATATCATAAATTTGTCTTGGCCAATACTTGCCCAGTTATCTGGGAACCAGGCCCCGGGTTCGCAGTACCCAACACCTATGTCCCATGTTTCGTCATATACATGTTGAAAAAATAAAACGTCAGTGATTTGTTGCTTTCCATACTCGGCCAATTTTATGCCCGCCGTTGTGGGGCCGACGCTTGCGAACCCAGCTGCTTATTGTTCCACAATATACATATTGCACTGAAAAGATCTGTGATCTACAATTTCACCATGGGTTCCTCGTATGCATTGACTTCATTCAAATTATTTTTTGTTGCTTTCCATCCCTAGCAACATCACATCCTTCGTGATATACATCAACAATGCTCTTACTAGTTACAAATGGCAAAAGTGGTATGAAAGATACCTCTGTCATCTGCAATTCATGTTTTAACATATTCATCTATATCCTCGCACGATGGATCCAATCGAGCGTTGTTCCTTTCCATACTTAGCCAATCTTATTCATGCCGCTGTGGGGTCGACACTTGCGAACCCTGATGTTCTTTTGTGAGATACTTAGTTCATTTTCCCTTCTCTTGTTCCCGTATATTATCTACAATTCCACTGCCAACACCTCCATCCTTTTTCCCTTATTTTCTTCCCATGTATTATGGGACTATAAAATATGGACGTGATATTCTATAAAGCATGCACAAATTTCACATTCCATACCTTACGAAATTTTCGATCGTGGGTTCTCGAGAGCGCAGGCGAGCTCAAAAATGGGGCTCCATTGTTCTGTAGCCTACAAATAGCACCCAAAATTCTGTGATATACAAATTGACAAGAGAATCTACGGACTGGTTGAGTCATCATTGCACTTCTATTGTTTTGTTTCCTCCAAAGAGCACTCCCAGTTCCACGATATAGAAATTGACACACGGAATGCAGAAATGGAGTGCAGATTGCCATTGTTTACGGATGACAATCCCTGTGAAGTATCTAACAATATCTAGAAATTTATTTCGAATAATAAATTAGAAGTTATTAGTGACAAGTGGACACAGAGGTACAAAACAGTTGGAATTGCAGTCTCTGCAATATACAAATTGACTATCAGACCTCGTTCTCTCTTCTGTCTTACAGATTACGCATTCAAATGTTCAGAGCAATACAATTAGAAGGTATGGGCCTTGCCTCCTCTGTGGATACCTTCTCACCCTGTCTGGGATCATCCTTTTGGTAGGTTCACGAAATATGCAGCTCCA
The DNA here is from genome assembly GCA_009831015.1 of Picea engelmannii. Classification (NCBI taxonomy): domain Eukaryota; kingdom Viridiplantae; phylum Streptophyta; class Pinopsida; order Pinales; family Pinaceae; genus Picea; species Picea engelmannii. Next base: position 1,020,327 of record ML777322.1, read on the forward strand.
GTGTTGGCGGGTTGACATATATTTATTTCCATCTATACAATCAAACAACAAATCCGACCGACCACTATTGCTTTCGATACTTGGACAATTTTGTGTCCACGATTGCTGTGGTGGGACCAATTTTAGTTCTATATATATCCTCGTATGGAGAATTGAACCAACAACTGTTCCTTTTCATACCTACTGACATTTATGATCACGTGCTCTCGGGTGGGCAGGCTCAAAATTGGCCCTCCATTGTTGCATGTGTTACAAATAGCACCCAAAATTCTGCGATATACAAATGGAGAAGCGAAGCTACGGACTGGCTGACTCGACATTGCACTTCTATTGTTTCGTGTCGTCCAAATAGTCATTTAAGTTACATGATATGAAAATTCACACACGGAATACATTATGGCAGGGTGAAGATTGCCATTGTGCACGGATACTAATCCCTATGAAGTATTTAACATAATCTAAAATATTATTTTCAATACTAAATTACCTCTTAGTACTGACAATTGGACACAGGTGCAAGTCTGACATCATCCTCTCTTTTGATATTATCCGCTCTTCCATGTTACAAATTATGCATTCAAATTATTTACTTCGGTCCTCCACAATATACAAATTGACTACCGGGTTCACATCTTGTATTGAAAATTTCCCTGATCTACAATTCCACCACCGAATCTTTTCTCCTTTTCCCCTTTTCTTCTTCCCCTATATTATGGCTCTCATTATCTCCATGTATATAATCACACCTTAGGCAATTTTATGTCCATGGTTATTGGGTTGGCAATCTACAATTCTATTCTCTGCTTCTCAAACTCACAAGCTTCATTGTACCACGGTTAACACATGTGCTTCATAATATACATTTTCTATGCTCTTACTAATGACTCTTAGAAGTGACAGTTGCACACAGCAATAAGAAATAGTTCGCATCCAACCATTCGCATAGAAATTCAGTACCAGGTTACGACATCGTCCCCTCTTCCATGTTACAGATTGTGCATTCAAATGTTTTGAATAATACAGATTGACCATCCGGACCTCTGACCCTATTTTGGATCCTCCTGTTCATGGATTCACGAAATCTCAAATTCTTAGTCAGTGTTTCAGGTTAGCGCATTCAAAGCTTGCTACTTCTTCTTCCCTGATATGCATATTACACTCAAAATTTCTAGGATTTACATTTCCACCGCAGACTTGTTGGTCCTTTTTCCCTTTTCTTCTTCCCTTGTATTATCGCTTTCTAGTTATATACATAGTCGCCTTTCTATAAACACAGGTTCCAACATTGGCGGGTTGAGATATCTTTATCTCCATCTATATAATCATGTGACTCCTCCGACTCACCTCTATTGTTCTCCATACTTAGCCAATTTTATCACCATGGCTGGCGGGTTACATGTATTGCAATCAAAAAGTTATGAGACATACAATTTGACCCTGGCACCCTCACCTTCAATAGTTGTACCTCCCAACCCTATTTTTTAGCGATTTTTTTTCCCCTGCCCATGACCTCTGTACTTTCTTTCTATGCAATTAGAAACCTTTGATGCTAACAGGTCACCATGCAGGAACCATCAACATTGTCATTAATGGGCAAAAAACTCAAGCAGATATCCCATTATTACGCATTAAACCAAGATGTGCAGAAACTTATTTTTTCCCTTCTGATTTTTCATCTCCAACACGCATCCGCGTGTTGGGCAGCTCAAGGAATCTACAATGATTAATCACTCATTGCAATATCCACCATCTTCGTATTTCTATATATGCAATTAGTAGTGTTTAATTTTAACAATGCATCATGCAACAACTATCCAGACTGCCATTAATCAACAAAATTCTCGAGGATAGATCCCATTCACACGCTTTCGACCCAAATTTGCGAAGGGTTATATTATCCCTTCCAACCTTTCATTTCATTGATCGTATGGAACAAATAAATGTCTTTGTAGACCTATGTCATTGGGTTGACAACAATTTTGTGGAAATACAGTAAATATGTTCGCAGAAGAGGATCAAAGGTTTCAGTGGTCCAAGGCATATTTTTACTATTCATCTCCTTCCTCTTAGAAAGAAGTGATTTGGACCTCCGCAATCGCTTGTGTAGCTATGTCTCTCAGGTTTTTGACTGTAAGGAGGTGGTCCCTTCATCCAGCAAAAAATATATTCCAGGACAAACAAGTATTCCACTACGCGACAATTCTCTTATTTCTTTGTCACCTCAGCTCTTCCGCGAGATGTTGAAATTGCCGAAACCAACATTAACATTCAGAGGACAAGACTGCAAGTAGTTTCTAGAAAAACATCATAACGGGTTGGACATATTAATTGACTTCCTCAAAGACCTAAAAAAATCTCCTGAAGATATGACAAGGCTCCAGGTAAGTTCCTTTAGAAATCCATTCAAGAAAATTGCTTGGTTGTTTACAAGAATAATGGGATAGGCATCCACATCAAGAATTTCCCATATAATTATTTATATTTTTTATTTCAAAGTCAAGGAACAATACATTTTCGATTGGGGAAAGATAATCTCCATTGAACTCTATTCCCAGTTGTCACGATTCAAAGAATCAAATAAATTTTATATGTCATCCTACTTGAATTTCACAATTTGTATTGCTGTCTGTTTCCAAAACATTCTCGTTCCGATAAAATAAACTGTGGATTCGACCCGGTAACATTCTGGCATGATGCCCTATGGAGACACAAGGCCTCCCATTGTTTTTACGAATTTTTTAATGTCTTTGTCTTAGTTTTCAAATATTTACTGTTAGGCAAAGATGCTTCGCGGATGTCTGGCCACGCAAGCAAGTTTTTGAACAAGAAGGGCACACTTGAGCAAAAGGAAAATCACAGTCTCCTCATGGTCTTTGGCTCTAAGGAAAATCCTTCCTTTCTTCCATGCCACATCATCGACAAGATGTTTGTTGCAGAAATAGCAAGGCAATACAACCATTGGTTGTATTTTTTCCATGACAAGAAAAAAAAATAGTTCATTCCTCTGGCCTAGAAAGTCAGAGACTTCATGTGCAGAAACATCAACAACATTGACAAGTTTTCTACCCATTTCAAGAAATTGAACCTAATGTACGATGAAAGGCTAAAACGGTTCGACCCCAATGGCATTTTTGGAGAACATTTACTGAGTGTTGGCTTTAACACCTCTTTTATCCATAGACACCTGACTCAAGACAGGGACAATGTCCACAACAATCCTTCTTCTACCCATTGTGATGCAGAGACATTGCAAAGCGCAATTGAATTGTATAGAAAACATGGTAAAGTATCTAGTGAGAAGAGTACCCAACCCCCCGCCAGCACTCCCAAGAGCACAACACCACGGAGCGTCGCTTCGACGATCCATCCCAGTAAGAAAGAAACCCATAAATCTTCAAACGGAGGAGGATATAAGAACCCTCCTCACATAAATATTGATAGTTCTCACAAAGTTCCATTGGCGAAGAAGAGAAAAAACAATGTAGGGCATGCAGAGGAACCCGAAATTGAAAGTGGAAAACTACAAATTGAAATTGAAGCTGAGTAGATGCAAAAAATTGGGTCGTCTGCAGTGGACATATCTGACACCTAATTTTTTGACAGAGGTGAATCCTTCATAATCCAGAGCGCTATTTTTGATAGTCGATCTAAAAGTATGGTCATTGAAAAGAGAGATGTAACAAACAGGAAAGAAAAATCTCGAACAAGGATCGACTTTAGCCAAATGACCCCGTCCAAAATATGCTCATTTAACCAGGTAACTGGTGATGTTCTTGTTAGGATATTTAGACACTTAGGAGTTAGTTAAGATCTACTTGGTCTAATATGTCGTTAGGTAAAAGTGTGTTTCTTTAGTATGCATTAGTATGCATTTGTAGTTAGGCAATCCGACGGTC